>OOFJ01034510.1:9456-45437 GCA_900323375.1 Benthosema glaciale
GATCTGATGGCATTAAACAACGTTAAACTCACCAACATTTCAGCTCTAGGCAAAGCTTGAATTATTCTCTTTCAAACTGCAAAGCGTTTGTTTCATAAAAATCCACCGTAGACATGTTATGAGCTACTTTCTGTCAAGAAAGTCTCTGCAGGTGATATTATTTCTAAGTGCTGGAGTTTGGAAGCACTCGTTTTTATTAACGGGTCGCACTACTGCCTCCTGCATTATGTGCAAATGTGAAACAGGTGGCACACAGGCCGTTCAGTGACTTACGACAAGTGCTTCCAAACTCTAGCACTTAGAAATAATATCACCTGCAGGGACTTTCTTGACAGAAAGTAGCTCATAACATGTCTACGGTGGATTTTTATGAAACAAACGCTTTGCAGTTCGAAAGAGAATAATTCAAGCTTTGCCTAGAGCTGAAATGTTGGTGAGTTTAACGTTGTTTAATGCCATCAGATCGCAAATGTAAATTGGGTGAGTAGGAAGTCAATGGAGCTGTATGCAACTCTATTCTCAGTCAGATTATAAAAGAATAGAGTTGCAAATTGCGGCTAGCCTACAGTAGACAGTAGAGTAATGAGTAGCCACTATCCAGCCAGACAGACACCGTTAAACATTCACTCACACAGAATCAATTGTGGAGATTCAACAATCAACTCCCAAGATAAACTGGGTATAATCGTATAATAACCGTAGGTGATTACTAATTACTGTGTTCTTTAAATAAAGAACGCGTGAATTCAAATCCGATGTAAGACAGAAACCCCATAGGATATTAAGCATTCGATTGGTTGCAAATTAGCGCAGTTAGCCAGCTACCCCATCCATTCTTTCAGTATTAAACTGAGATTTCATTCTTACTCGCCGTGGAAGTAAAGTAAACATTTTTGGCGAAGAACATGATGTGCGAATAAATATGACCTACCTCTTGTTAAAAATAAATTTGCAAGTATAAATCAGACTTTGAGCTTTGTCCCGTTGTTTGTCATTTGTCTTGTTCTTCCTTTGCACAGATCAGATGACCACTGCCCACCACTTCCTGGTTGTTGGCGTGCAGCGAATACTTCAAGCTGATTGGATGACACAGCAATGACGCAAGAGAAAACAAAGTTCCTCGAATAAAGTATTTTGTCTGAGAAGAAAATGTATGTTGTCTGACATTTGTATATGTATCTAAAAGGCCAACAAGATCAACGCAGGAATTTACTTCAGAGTTCAGAATGAAAATAATAAAATCAATAACATGACTGAATGCCATATGATATGTGATATCAGTCCCAGGCTCAGTGACTGATGCCAAAACAGTCAGCGGTGTTGTCACATCAAACATACCGTTTTGTTTAAAGGCCAATGACTGAAACGCCAAAAGTGGAGTGTAAACATAGTGTAAACTAAAGACTATAATAATGTAGATCACAACATAATATTCAGAGAGAGAAAAAATATATAGTTTTACCTTTTAATACAAATTTTTCATTATTCCACACACCAAATGATTGTAAATTCATTCCCTTTTTGGACTAAGCTTTCAGCTACAATGATAGTCAAAAGATAGAAAACACTTTACTATTTTCTTATGTCAAAAAATACATTGGTTTTGTACAAAACGATCATTTTTACATTCACTTTCAGACGCCCAGGGCTCTGTTCTAATGCTCTTTCTTAGCATTTTATGTTCCTCTGTCTTCCCTTCTACTTAACCCAGGTTGATATCCCCAGCATACAAAGTTATCAGTAGTATGATAGTAAAGCCAGTTAGAAGGCCTGCATTCTGAATCAGGAAGATGATGATCTTGGAACTGGTTCCCTCTTGCTCCTTCATTATGCTGTTCATCTCTGGGAACTGAAAAGACAGCATTGTTCTTCAGTTTCCTGTCCAACAACTTTCATGGGCAACATACAGCCATTATGTTTTGACATCAGCCTACCTAGGGAGTAATGACATGGGTGCACCCTCTGGAGAGACATAGCTCCAAGAAAGGCAATAGAGTTGCATCTGATATGAGTTAAGTAAATGATAAATTATGGACTATGGGCTATGTGTTTAGGACTTTATACAGTTTAACATTGTATGCATTACACTGGCACTCCTTTAGCAAAGACCCTCATCATTGCAGTGGGTCAGAGTGAAAACACTGCCTATGATATTCTTGTGCCACTAGATATACTGCTATTTTGATATATTGTGTCGGGGAGCAAACAAGAGGATGACTACAGCCTAAATCAAATGACTGAAGTTCTTTGTCAATTAGTTATGGACACTACATGACCTACACTACAGTAAAATACCAACAGTCCCTGATTCTTCTTCCCTCTCCTATATATGTTCTGTATTTTTTTTACTTTGTCAAATGTTTTTTATGCATTGCAGCAAACCCAATCCCCCATTTATGACAATCACATTTCTTACCATGTCTGCCAGTGCAATATACAGGAACATGCCCCCAGCAATAGCAAAGATGGCATTGGGGGCATAGTTGCTTCCAAGCAGGATACCAAAGGCAAGCCCGGCATAACAGGACATGGCTGATAGCAGGTTGAAGAATATGGCTTGTGGTATACTCATACCAGCATTCAGCAAGATCACAAAGTCACCTGAAGCCAGAAAGAGTGGTAGATTAGCCAAGGATAGATGGTGGACGTTTTGGAACAAATTGGCCTCTCCTTTGAAAAATATATGGTAGAATTTGTGATTCTTTTTTTTTTCAGTCGTGTAACAATCTGGGAACCCATCAGTTTTCCTTTGAATTTGCCTCTGGATAGGAGGATGTTGACGTTTGCTCAGCCTAAAGCCCTAACCACACCAAAGGGCCGAGAAGATTTTACCATTGTCCCTGTGGTGTGATATGTCCTGTTGCAGCAGCGTGTCGTCCCTAGTGATTCAACGCATGGAATTTAATGGACCAAACCAAACCAAAGGGTCAAGACGTTTTTAGCGTTAACTCTTTGCAACCGTTAGGCTTTAGGCCCTCCTCGTCCGGTGGGGCGTCTAATATGTTTTCATTCCCACTAACAACAATGTATACACATTCTGATTGCCCAGCCCGACAGATTCAGTAGTGTAGCTACACTAAGACAGTAAATAGTGAGACTATTTAGTGTCTTGTTGCATGGTTTTACAGATACATCTTCATCACACATTAAAGGCCCCACTGTGTAAAAATGTAAAGCCCATTTTGTTTACCAGTGCTCATAAACTCACCTAGCTCATGTGGGAACTCCTCGCACACAATTGCAATGGAGGTGCTGAATCCCGCCAGCAAAGACACTGTGAAGGAGGCACCGATTGCTAGTCCATCTATGAAGTTATGCACGGCATCACTCAAGGTGATCATCCATGCCACTGTCTTTATATTGGAAATACGCTGCCCTCTAAGCCAGTGGCACATCACAGTGGGCACCTGGATCTCCTGTAGGGGAGACCTCCCAAAGGAGAGAGAGCAGGTTAAAAAGCTACACATACGTAAAAACAGGGGGAAAAAGGTGGTTTCAGTCATATACTTTTATCACAGGTACACAGTGGCCTGAACCTCCAAGTCCAACCACCAGGCGGAGCAGAGGCCTGGGGAGAGATGTCAGTACCACGGACAGCGCATATCCTGATCAAAGGAAGGTAAAGTTGAATCAGGGAGTTAAACCTGGGAGAGCCCACATACATATAGGCTATATAAGCTAGTAGCCTAGTCTCTCCCCAGAAGGCACCCACTCTTATCGGTGGATGACACGCCAGGCGGTACAACCTGTTGAACTGCCAAGTTAAGACTTGCAAACGAAATCTGCAATGTTCCATTTCCTCGGGTTCTAGATCCAACCTTGCAAAACAAACTGTTAGGTCAGGACTATGTAAATAATTATCAAATAAAATACAATTTGGTCATCAAGGTTAACTAAAAAACATATGAACAGTGTTGAAATACAAACCTGTATTAATCTACTGTAGGTTCTGAAACTTGTAATTACTACCAACTATGCGGAAAAAGGTAACATTTTGCTTCTGAGCTATTGAAGTTTGAATCTGTAAACATATGTCCAACTTTCACTCTACTACTAATAAAATCTGCCAAATAAATGAATACATCAACAGGCCCACTACTCGCTTGTCGTGAACATTCACACATCCAACATATCCCATTTTTCCCAATTCAGTACTACCTGGCAAGTCTACCTGGCAAGTCAAGTCTATTGCATGTTGGTGCAACTGATTTATAAATAGACAAAGATGGAAGAGCAGGGGTCAGCAAGTATATAATAATATTGTATATTTGTAGTACATACTTTTATTTGTTTTAATATTGTATTCAGTAAAATAAGTCCCAGATTGTAGTTTAAAAAATGTCATAGCATATAAGAACATTGTTGTCTTTGACTCTTTGCTAGTAGTAGTAGTAGTGATAAACAATGCCATTGGCACAGATAGATGTTTACAACGTAGTTATAAGAACCTGGCACATAGTACCTCTTCGAGCACCTAATCCCCCCTACACTGCATGATATTTGCTCCAATTATGCTGTTGGAGATATACTTTTTTTATTTCGCCCTGTGTTCCTGAGAGAGTGAGAGAGAGAGACGTCCTGTCAGTATCGTGCATACATCATGGGATCCTGCACCTATACGTGAGATATCAAAATGAATTGAAATAAAAAACAAATGTAGCCTATATGTACCGGGTCTGGATCACATCTTGGTGAACTATTACAGTGTGTGATCCCTAGTCGGCGATCAATCTTTGTGTGAAAACCACAAAGATATAATGACAGCCGATTAAAAAAAACAGACTACTGTAGTGTGAAACACGATCTGATGACGATCTGATGACTACTACTTTACTTTAAAAGTCCTACAATGTGTAGGGGCCATTAAGCGTTTAGGACCAGCAGACAAACTGTCTTGATTCTTGATACTGCTGCTATTCTTTGATTATCTAATTATTCCGCTTTTTGTTATCTCTTTGTTGTTGTATACATGTTTATTATTATCTCTATCATTGCTGCTATAACTGTCTGAGGAAACCAGAACAAAATAATTTGACTTTTCCCAAGAGCGTGGCCTCGGAACGTCACTCTATAATTGCAAAATAAAAATGTAACTCTCTTTTTTCCTTTGACTCTTATGTACCTGTACACAAGATGCAAGAATAAAGAAACCTTGAACCTAGATTAGAGAGACCTTGAAGGTTTTACTTCAAGTACTGATTGTTTTTCAGATGCAGTTCTGTGGTATTTAAAACAGAACTCTTCGAATTACAAACATAATGGCATAACTTTCCTTGAAGCAAAACCTGAGACTCTTCGGAAGCAAACAGGGCTAATGGCACTCAGTTGGCGACACTCCGCCACGACAAACCAACCCATTATCGCCCACCGCCAAAAAGGGGTCTTTGTGTGCAGCCCAGACAATTCCTGCATTTATCCAAGGGGGCGGTTTGTGGTGGCGAGGGAGTCTCTGTCTCATCTTGGTTCAATTCCTTGAGCTTCTGTGTGACACTACTCCCTCTGTTTGTTTAGTATGATCCTATAAAGAGACAGACTTATTTCTCAATGTGACAACAGGGAGGGAGAATTCACTGTTAAACATTAACGCCACTCCTCTAATCGTTCCATGTCACAGATAACAGTTCAATCAATAACTCTGAATACCCACTTGCCATCGTGTTTGTTTCGTGTCTGACGTGGGTCAAAAACATTAACTGGTCTGCCCTAGCACTGTTTTATGTCTGGTCTTTTTTATTCATGCGGTTTAATTCTAACCATTATTTGTATCGCCACTGTCAGTTGGAAACCTTGTATGTGCAATACAATTACTTTTAAATAAATAAATAAATAAATAAATAAATAAATAAATAAATAAATAAATAAATAAATAAATAAATAAATAAATAAATAAATAAATAAATAAATAAATAAATAAATAAATAAATAAATAAATAAATAAATAAATAAATAAATAAATAAATAAATAGGGAATCTGTGTTGAAAAGCAATCCAATGTACATAGTTATTTAGTCACAAGCTCTTGTTAATACTTTTAATTGGTAAAATATGAATACAGCCAGACTTAACCACTCTCATTTGGGAAATATGGAGATACAAGATTTTGTCCAACAGCAACATGATACTAGTTAGGCCTACTTGCTTTTAGTTAGAGGAACGTTTCATAGGCCAAATACACTTGGGCTGAATACAACAGATGTACATACCGGTATCTGACTTTAACTCATAGCATGTGTCTACACTGCCCAGAGGAGCCAGGACTAACCAGAAACCTTTCAATTCCCAGGGCCCAACAGTTCAAAGTTTTAATCCCTATTAAAGTAGAGCAGATTAGGATTTTGGGTGTTAAAGATATTATTTAATCAATGTTTGTTATTTGGTTTTGAAGTATCCAAAATCTAAATCTGGTAGGGATTATTTTCTTTTTTTTAATGAAAGGATTGGGTTGTTGTTTTTAGTTTTATTTACACAGTGTCAATGCCTAAACTGTAATCCTGGCCACTACTCTCCCTCTGCCAACCTTTGGAAAGGCCTGAACTGAGCTCATGCTTCCTTCAGTGCATGAGTAGTGAAGGCCGCTTCTTATCACCTGACAGGGGGGAGTTTCCCTGGTAGGATGTAGCGCGTGGAAGGAACATGTTATTCCTTTCCTCTCCATCAAGGTTGACCAGGGGCACAGCAGTATAGAGATCATGATTACTGCATTTTCTTGTGAGGCCCAGTGAGGATACCTACCCTAGGGCCTAGGGGACATGGGGAGAACATGCAAACTCTACACAGAAAGGCCCTTTCGCCAAACCCACCTAGAGTATGGGCGCTGATGACGCAAAGGAGAGAACACGCCCTCAGCGTCCCCGGTGGGATTCAAACCCGGGACCTTCTAGCTGTGAGGTGACAGCGCTGACTGCGCCACCCTGCCCCAAAGTTTCTTGAGCGACCATATTTAATTGTGACCGTTGTTTTACAAGCCTTTGATGGTGAGCAACAATGTACTTATTTATAGGACCCAATCACACCCACATCACGCATCACACCCAGATGCCTGATAAAATTATATCATAAACAAAAGTCTTTATGTTTGCAACATGCAGATTAATGGAAGGGCTGGTGCTCTCACCTCAGTGGCTACTGGCTAATGTTTAGATGCCTATTCTATGTATTGAGATTGAGACACCTGATGATACAAAAGAGAGAATGTAAATGTTGTAGTACATTACACTAAAATGCAGTCTGCTAGAAAGAAACAAGGCAAGGCTCCTATGCAATTAGGTAGATTTGATCACCATGGCAAAATCATGCGTAATATTATCCCACTTCCAACATATTCGGATATAACATCAGTGAATACACCCTGGATGAGCTGAGAGTTTATTTGTACCTGAGACTGTGTCACCTCTGTATGTTGAGGGGCAGGATTTGGACAGGTCTTGTCTGTAGTTATGGTGTTGACGCTGGTCAGGGTGATGCACTCTTTTTTCTCCAGTATATCCCCATTATGGAAGGCGTTCCCTTGCGGCAGTTCAGGAGGGGAGAAGTGGCTATGTCCATGCTAAAGGGAGGCAAGTTCATTACACCAGGAAATTGGTTGGAAAGGTGAAATAGTATGAGTATGACAGAGAGAGAGAGAGAGGGAGGGTGGAGGGTGGGGGGGTAGGGTTATTAAAGGGTAATTTCTTCAGCATCAAAGTGGAGTGCCTAATTATAGATTGTTAATATATATATATAATCAATATGTCTGTTATAAATCAATAAAAGCATGATTAATGTGACATTAATGAGTTCTCCACCCCTTATAAAAGGGGTTCAGGTGGCCAAAGTACAAGTACATAAAACAGTCATATGATATATATAAATAAATTACAATTCATACATACACAATATGCAGTCCCACGTTCCATCAGCCAACACACACGCACACATAATCAAACCCACGTGTGCAAACACACAGAGAGCATTTCGAAGGTCCATGCATTCACGATTATCCTTAACATTCACATACCTCGTGTTCTACTCCCAAGGCCATTTTCAATATTTTCTCCACGAAAAATAGAATGTAAAATCCACCAAATATTCCAACAGCGTTTTCCACGTAGTTATCGGTTTTTGGATCAAAACCCAGGGCCTGTGTGATTTTAAGACAATGTTAGCCATATATCTG
Source organism: Benthosema glaciale (assembly GCA_900323375.1). Taxonomy (NCBI): domain Eukaryota; kingdom Metazoa; phylum Chordata; class Actinopteri; order Myctophiformes; family Myctophidae; genus Benthosema; species Benthosema glaciale. The sequence continues at coordinate 17,612 of OOFJ01034510.1, forward strand.
TATGCTTTTAAAATGAATCAAAAGTATAAATACAAGCTCTGGTCTCATAGTCAAATACATGTCATTTGTATCTCCAAGATCTTACAAACCTCTGGTATGAGCTGTAGAACAGCATTGGAAAAGAGCGTCCCTATGGCAAGGCCGATGAAGTAGGTAAGCACTTTGGGAAAATAGGATTTCTTTGTGAAGGGGATCAGCAGGAGACCAAGCAGTGAAGCCAGGTTTATCACAGTGACAGACAGGAACCCATAACCCCACACTGTCAGAGATGAGATGAGAATAAAAGAGTTTCATGATGAATAATTGTTTCAATCCTCCTGGTACAGATGCTGGGCACATGTTGATGACTTTGATGCCAAATAGAATAGAAACTAACGGTTTACTTGCGACAGAAAATAACCTCCTACTTGTGGTCAAATTGCTAGTAACTGTGGTAGAGCAGAAAGCTGTTTACTTGACCTTACTTATTTTGCCCTGCACCAGCGATGAAAAGTGTATTGAATTCTAGTTAATAATAGCAAAAGGCCAATGCACACCTCAACAGGCTGGTGACAGGTGCATAGGACAATGTAGCATGAACTTAAAAAGGTATCCTTGAAAAACTGTCCCGCACACTGTCAAACACTTGCCAAATGTTGCTCTTTTCTTGAAAAGAATGTTATTGAATTCTAGTGAAATAGTCAACATACCTACAGCCAAAATGTGGCTTATTTAATTATCACATAAAGTAAACCACTGTCAACTGAACAATAACACTTAAATCATGACAGGGTTTGCATGTCTGACACATTCTACATTCTAACTGCACAGGAAATTATACTTCAATACTTCAAGAATTATGTCTGTAAATGTATTTCTGGCTCTTCATTCACTACACAATACCCCCACATACCCCTAGCAAATCAAACCCTGATCATATCTAATTATAACCTGCTCAGTCAACAGAACTGAAGCAGGGAATGGGATATTTGAGGGCAGATCAATGGGTCCAAGAGTCAATTTGAGGCCATTTGTGAACGTTTAATTTTCCTCCGCCACAGGAGAGCACTGCTGGAATGTGACACTGAAACCTTACTGCTGTCATCAGCTGGATGCATGTACAGTCTCTGCTTCCCAGCTAGACAGAATGATGTCCTTTCTCTCAGAGAGAGAGAGATAAAAGAACAATTGTTGCATTCCCTCTATGGTTTGCCAATTTCCATAAGGACACAATGGCAGGGCTTGTTTAGAAGGCAGACTCTGAGATCAAGCAACACAGGTGTACCAATGCATACTTGTACCATTTGTTGGTAAATTCTGTTGTAAGTTGACATTTCTCTCCATCTGTACTACAACTATTAGACTATTTTGTGCTTGAATAAAGAGAATGCAATTTATCTCTCTGACTGAGTTATACATTCAAAACCAGGGGTTCATAAGCTACATTACAAAAGTCTGCACAAGTTTGCTGCTCCACTACGTTTGGTGTGCAAAACACAAACACAACACAATGTTCTGACCACAAGTTGGAGCAGCAAGCTGTTTTACAGACGTTTCCATTTTAGTTTATTGCTTTGTTCACAGTTTACCACTGGGGGGGATACAAAGTAAGCAGTCTTCTATTTATCCACGGTCATAATGACCCAACATGTTGTATCATATTCATAGCCCATTTCTCGTAGGTGTAAAACCAACCAACATAAAACATGCACTGTGCCAAGATTGCAGAGCAACATATTTGTTTATAATTTTGTTTGTTTGTCCTCTGAATGACCCGTATTCAGGACCCGTATTCAGGTTGATAACTGGATGTGTGTGGTTTTATACAAGTTGTGTCAAAACAGATAAAGCCACCATGTTGCGACTCAATCCAACATGACAGCCCCCTGCCCTTCTACATGTGGAATATTTGTGCTGCTAGGAGAGAGAATGTCTTATGAATAAGAAAGCCTTCGGTCAGTTTTCAGTCTGAAAACTGGAAAGTCTGGAGACACCTATGGTAGACTCCTACAGCACTGTGAAGCAACTTCTCACCAGTGTAATCAGCAGGCTCTAGCGACGTGGGGACGTGGTGGGGACAGGAGGGCAGCAGCACCTGAGTCAACACAGCAGGGCAGATTCTCTCCAGATGTTCCACTGTCAGCGCCTGGCTGACATTGTTGAGCCCATACTGGGACAAGATCTCCTTCACCGAAGGACACTGGTGAGGGGAGGGAGAGGTATTGATAGGAAATTGGATAGAGGAAAGTTAAAACAAAGTAACAGATTCATGTACACATGCATTCCAATATACAGTAAGCATGTCTAGCCTATATGAATAGTCAAAAACATAAAAATGCTAAGATATTAATGCAAATAGGCTACAAGATGTTCTAACATCAGTGTAAGCACTGTTTTTCTTGCTTGGTCAACTACTGTCAGTGTGAAAACAAAAGCAAGCAAACTGTAGTAATAAATGACTAATCTATAACGTATTAGCCTCAATCATTGTGACTTATCAGGTAACCAGGTTACAAATCATGAGTAAAATACTTATTTATTTATTTTTTTAATTTTTAGGAAGCACTTACCTCTAAATCTGCGAGTGGATTTCCCTCAGCTATTAATTCTGGTCTTCTTGCTGTTATTATTTGCAGTAAGTTTTCAAGATTCTTTGTTGAAATTGACTTATTTTGACCATAAAAGTGCAGGATATTATCAAGATATCCACCATGGTCGTCCACATCTGTACATTGCGTATTGTAAATAAAAAGTATCACGCATGTGATCAAACATCTGAGTCTGAGAGCATACATTATTGTTACCGGTCTGCAGTGAAATGGCTCGTTGAAGAATCTTGTTTGTGATCCTGCGGTGGGTGCCAGCTAATGTTAACCCACTATTGCTAAATACCGTTTATTTGGACTAGAAACTTATACAAGCACATACTGTCCTTGAAGTTCCTATATAGTCCAGGTCCATCGTAGCTTCACCATGTAATCGGTCCTACCTCCTCAACTGCAGATTTTCCAAATCCCGTGATCACTCAATAAAATAATCAAGTATAGGGTTATCTGGGTGAGATATTAGTTTACGTCCCATTGGTTCAAAGTTCACCTCGGCGCGCTGTGAGAGAGGGAGAACAAGCGAAATATATGGAAGTGACCGAGTCAGACCGACCCATTGAGCGGACCGACCACATGTAGGCTAGTAGCGCAGCGCACACTGACTTTTTCAATGGGTTCCTTTGTGAGTGACTTTCTCACTTGGCATGCAGCGTGCTCACTCAGACTTAAAGGTGGAGAGAGGGGGGCGGGGGTATTGGCATTTAGATGAAAAGAAGCAATGACAGACATGACTCGGCGTTTAGAGCTGTACGGTACACACTTGACAGTTGTTTGTGGAATCAAATCAATATATGAAAAAGAGCTGGCCATGAAAGTAATCTACATTCTACAACATAATTGAGCGTGTGTCTGTCTGACACTACGCAAGACTGCTTGTTCTGGCTGCCTCCACGTGGTGACTAAAGATCAATGCATGGCCTGCCCTACATGTTTGAAAAACACAGATTTAACAGTGATTTATTTTGTGCAGTTTTTCAAAATTGGACTAATATCAGTTATCATGTTCACTTTCATGTGCATTTTGAGTTTTACTCTTAATGGAGTGCAAAATGTAAACATTCATTATAAAGTAGCAAGTAGGCTATTCAAGAAACCAAAATAAAGAAAAGAAAATCAGTTTATTTATCCCTTTGGGGGGAATTAGCTGAAACCTACAATGTGTAGGAAGTTGGAGAATGTGTCTCTTTTAAGTACACTTCAACAGGACAACAGGACACATTGGCTGAGAATCAAACATGTGGCATTTCAGTTACTGGATTACCCTTTCTAACCACTTGGGCACCCTGCTGGGCAGCAGCCCTTGCCAATACGTTGCCCTGGTCAACATCTTAAATCAAGTCAATACACATCTGTCAGTGAGATGACTGTTAAGGCTCTGGACAGTTCTTCAACGGTGGTGGGGGCCCACGGATAAAAGTTGAATGTCCTGTTCGAAGAAATCATCAGGAAGCCATTTGAGCTGAATCTTCCAGGAACAGCAGCCACATCCAGCCAAACAAAAAGTGCGATAGAGTCCGTCTGCAGGACAACAGTGTATCCTGTATCATCCTGCTGGAACTTGGCCTGCACAAGAGGAAAAAAAGAAATTAAATCACACTGGGTCTCTAATTGCGACCGCCGGTCGCAGTCAACAATGAAATCGTGCATTTCCCATCAGTTGTTTGGGTTGGTCACCCCAGGCATAGTCTCTCAAGACAGACTGTTGACTAACGTCACATTTCGAACAACAACAGCGGCGTCGCGGTTTTCCTGAATATTTGACGACGGGTTCCCAGATTGCCCCAGGCATGACCATACTGCATATCACGTGGTGTAATCAATCACGTGGTTTAATCATTATTACACCACGTGATAATAAATGATGTGATAATACATATTATCGTGATAATAAATTATCCCACTAGAGATAATAAAATAATATTATCACGTGGTGTAATCAATATTAAGCCCATATATGGAGATCCCTGATGTCATCAATATTGGCCAAAACATCAAACCCTTAGATCTCCATATATGGAGCTGACCCGTTCTGAAAAATCCATATTTTGATCCTTCCTCATCCATCCTTCCTCTTCGATGTCTCCCTTTTGACTGATACCTGTCCATTTATACTCTAGACGGGCCTGCCCCAAAGTTATTATTAGTGCAGCCCAGCAGCCTGGCAGCCGGCGAACACTAGAGAAAATTAAGGCCCGGTCCTACCTGGGCCCTCATCAAACCCTGTACACTGAAGACACTTCAGTGTACAGAAGACATAAATTAAATTAGTTTAAAAACATTATTTTATTGTAGGTAATAAAAACATTTTTAAACCACATTCACTCACCTGCACAAGAATCTATTTCACCATTCATTTTCTTATCCTAAATCAAAGAAGACCGTTGAGTGTTATGTCTTACTGAGATATTAGGCCTCTGTATCCCCTCAGCCTCTTTGGGTGAGCTTAGGAAGTGGTGGTTCACAGGTCCGTGCTGGTAGTCGCTGCTGTCCTCCAGGTGAAAGACGAGAAGGCATGTGAGGCGGGTGCAACCACCACATCCTGACAGCAATGCACTGACCGGCTTATTGAAAATGGCCAAAGCACTCCCGCTTGGCACCAAAGTCAGGTCTGACTTCACAGTACACACAGAGTCCAAACTGCTCCAGGCGTACACAGATACCTGATGACAGGACACGTTTTAAAAGGGTTAAAATTTGTAAAGGATTTGTGAACACACATGAATAAATCAGTCTCTGTATTTTGGGGTGAATATTTTAGCTAAATAGCTCTACAAGCTCACAAACGCGTCACAACTGGACACATTGTTCAATCAATCAAAAGTGGCCTACCACAGCCCTGAGTTTCAGGTCTTTACTCAAGTCTGAAACTGCATAGATCAGTATGGAGCCATTTTCTTCAAAGGACACTGGCAGCACAGGGTCAAAAAAGTCCTGAGCAAAGTAGTGCAGCATTTTCCACTTCCCACCAAACTCTGAAATTGGGGAAAATAAGCAACATCATTATGTATTGCAGATGGCAATTACGCACACATTGTTGACACACATAACTTGATGAGGTTCCCCCCCAGTTACCTATTAATATTACTGATGCTGATGCTTGCTTGCTTAACTGCCAGTAACTGGATGCTTGCCTAACTGCCAGTAACTGGTCATCATGCAAACATTGATTTTAGAGAGGAACAAATCTCTAGGCTATGAAAATGTTTATACAGCATATTTGCTATGCAATTTGTATATCAAGCCAGCTTCTCGCACAAGACTTTTCTTTTTAACAATTAAGGCATTTGCCTAGCTGGACTTTTAAGATGCCCCGTGTGCTTTTAACCTTTTATGACCACAGAATGCACTAACTGTCCTAGTCTTTATTAGTACTTTTTTAAGCATTTCTTGATGTAGCACTTTGAGATTTGCTTCAAATGTAAAGTGCGTTATAAATAAAATGTATTATTATTACATGGAATCTATAATAACACTTGCTTCAGTTAGGATATGCCGATTTTATCTACTGCTTTCATATCTAAAATTTGAAACTTCTTCCACTGGGTAGTGTATAAATGTGTTACAGATCAACAGTGATAAAAAGACATACAAATGTGTTCCCCTATTTCCAAAAATAATGAACAGAATGTTACTCCTTAGTTATTAACAGTATTGTCAATTACCATTGTCAATTATTGTTTGACAGTACTGATAAAATACTGATGTACTTTTTTTAAAGCTAGTTTTTGGGGCTTTTGCCTTTATTGATAGATACAGTAGCTTCACAGGAAACGGGGAGAGAGAAGGGGGAAGACACACAGCAAAGGTCGTCGGGATCGGGACTTTTACCCACAACCCGCTGTCAGGCTGGATTACCAGCCTAGGTGCCCAGACCGCTGGGCTGGTCCGGCCGGGCTAATACTGATGTACTGATGCAATGAAATCTTCAATTAAATCTTCAATCAAATCGGTCTCCCTTATTTGTTATTGATGCGAGTCTAAGCTCTAAGCCAGTGGTAGGCAACAGGTATATATTGTCTCTCCACCATGTCAATAGTGTGTTGACACTCACACTTTCACTTTTGGTTCAGCCGTGGTACAGCCATAAACCGTGCACCACGCCCCCCGTCTTGAGACGGCTGTAACACGGCTGAACCAAAAGTGAAAGTGAAAGTGTGTGTGAAACCACGTAAGCTAAGAACAGTGAACAGTGGAATATCTATTATAGAAAATATGTGTACACACTATAGAGTGCTATGTCTACATAAAATTCTACCTAAGTTACATAAGTTTAGTCTTTGCATAGCCTGTAAGGTCGCCACGGCTAGGGCAAGTGCTATGGGCTAAGATGGAGTCTGAAGAGGGGTTTTCAGACGACGGCAGAAGATTGGGAGTGATTGGAAGGCAGTGATTGGAAGATTCTGCAGCTCTGATTGCAATGGGAAGTGCATTCCATTATAACAATATCATTAATTATTATTATTTTGTATTTAAGGTTACAGGTCCTAAATTTGCCATTGATTGTGTTATGGCCCACCATCTAATGTCAAAGTTTGTCTCGAGCTGACCCCTGCTGTAAGCATCTGGACTTTAGTCAATAAAAATTCAAAAAGTAACGGATTAAGCATTGTTGACATCAAAAAAGTTCTATTAACAAGTAGAGAGATGGACACGCATACCAATGGAGGACCAGGATGGGGCCTGCCAAATATCATTGAGCTGCCAGTAGAGGGCACCCATGGTGTGACCTTTGCCCTGAAGGATTTCACTCTGACTTCTGCGATAGAATTCCGTCTGCGTCTTCACACACTGTGCCTGCATCACCTTGACATTCACATTGAAACTTGTTAAGTAGAACCTAAGACTGTCAACATTAACTTAAAAGCAATAATTTGTCATTCATGTTTTTAGTTTGTTTTGGCTACCACCGTGAAAAAAAATGGATTATGAATTAATAAAACACATAAAAAGGCTGAACATTCTTTGTAACTTGTTACTGGTACTTCTTGTGAGAAGGGAAGAGTGGGGTCCCATATTATCATGTTGTACCATGGTTACCCCTAGACCTGGGTCTTAACACTATATTATTTAAAGGGGTTTTAAGTGTGTAATGTAGAGAGTACGTATAGATTGTTTTACCTGTGTAATGTAGAGAGTATCTGTATATTGTTTAAAGGGCTCTGAGGAGTTTGGCAGGTGGAAATGTAGAGCTGCCTGTTGTAACATCTGATGGTTTCCAGACTCATGGTGCTGTCGATGGGAAGTGAAATTACTGCTGTAGCTCCAGTCTTCTGCTATGGAAACCTGCAACCACAATAAAAACTAAATATTATACAAAATATTTCAAAAGACTTTCACCTATATCGGTCCTCACGTCTCCTCACTAATGCTCATTGGTGGTAGCATTTTTGTACATTCATTCCGTGTCTCAGTGGTACGTTTTCGTCTTACAACACACCTGAATGACAGGGAGGGACTGACTATCATCTGAATGACACAGTCTGACTGACTGTTGATTGTGTAAATATCTAAACCAAAAAACAATATAAAAATGAACCCTACCAACAATAAATCATTTTAAGATACATTTTGTGAAATATTTTCATTGTAGAACTCAAATTGGTGGGATCTTTAAAATGGAAAGGTGAGATTTCCCAGAAGCAGAGGAAACGCCTGATTGAAACAAGGAAACATACTGCAGAGGTGTGCATAGTTGAGCTGCAGCACCCTCTGGTGGACAGATGTGTGGGACAAAAGTCACATGCATTGCATTCATATAAACAGACTGAGTCACATTAGTAACATTACACCTTCTCAAGAGTAGAAAACGACGGCCAGGACTGGAATCCATACTCCGAGGCAAAGCGAGTGCGAGGGAATGTGGTCCAGTCCCAACAGTCTGGGAGGTAGCTATAGAAATGGACATCCCCGTAGTGAGGGTCATAGGGATTGGTTGCGACCCATCCCTCCTGCTCAGATTCAGCCCCATTGGTTGGGCTGGAGACAAGGAATGGGCGACTCTCATCCTCCTGTAGGAGAGTGCATGTTGTCCACCATCACAAATCATCAAAAGGAATAAAATACTTTCCTCAGAGCCAGAGAGGAGTATGTAATGTTTGCACTTTGCACTACTGTATATGGGCACATAATTGTGCTAAAGGAAAGTTACAAGTGTCAAAAGCAATTCCATGTATGAAATCCCTGAACTTAGCAAAAGTTAATTACAAATGAATAACTTTAAAATAGTTTACATGTTAAAAGTAACCCTCACTCAATTAAACCACATACATTCTTCATCACTGACCTCCTGGACGAGAGCCTTTATGTTGTTCACATATAGTGTGACATAGTCTTTTACGTATGTGGGCTTCTGGAAAACGGGAATACCAAACCAGTCTGTTGCCAAGGCAGCCTCATTCTCATTGTTCCCACTCCACACTACTATGGAGGGGTGTGACTTCAGACGCCTGACCTATTGGAAGGAACAAAACTCACCAAGTTTATTACCAAATTAGCTAAACACCAGCAGTTGAACCAGCATGTCTTATTAGCAGAATAATGTTATTTATCTTTGCAGCATTTCTTTTGCAACAGGTAAAATCATGTCTTACCTGCTGTATAACCTCCTCTCTAATGGTCTGTATGAAGTCTGTCTCTGTTGGATACATGGCACAGGCAAACATGAAGTCTTGCCAAATCTAAGTATTGAGAGATATTAATGGTTTAGGAACGCTTGGTCTTCAAATTGGAGCATAATTTATAATGACATTTGGAATACATTTTTGTAAATGATAATTAGATTTAAATCAACAATCCTAAGTGTTAATTTAATCATTTGTAACACTGCCGTACTGTTTTCAACCTTGCTAATAAAGTATTCAATCAATCACCAAATACATTGGCAAGGCGCTGTGTGGAAATGATAAGTAGACAGTTAAAGAACCAAAAACCCTATTAAAAAAACACATTTGATTGAAAACAAAAAGGCAAAGCTTCATGGACCTTTATCAGATATCAGACTAGCGGACAGTCCACTTAGCAGAAACACTGTCTGGGTGGAGAACTGTGTTGAATTATTGTGTTTCCCACAATAACTTATTCCCACTATAAACTTGCATACAAATAGTAATTAACTCATGTTAGACAGCTATTAAAATAAACTATGGCTAGTGGATGATATATTCTGCAGTCCCGTGTTCAGGGACTGCAGAATAATAAGCTTGTAGCCAACTCTGGTGTGATTATTTCCATAACTGTATCCTAATAATGGTATATGCCTACTTCATGCAAAATAAATCATTAAATTAAATACCATGATCCCCAATTCATCACAAATACTGTAGAATAGATCCTGTTCATACACGCCTCCACCCCACACCCTGAGAGCGTTCATATTGGCATCCACAGCTGACTGCAACAAATTCCTCAAGCTTCAGGAGACACAAGGAAATAATTTAGAAATACTTTGACACAGAAAGACAGAATATATGAACATGTTATACCAAAACAGGGATTTTGGTATTTGAGCAATTGTATGACCTGCCCCCGCGTAAGTTTGTTTTGTAAAGTGCTATGAAATTAATTATCATCATTAGAATTAGAATTAATATCATCAATCAATCAAGTAGTAGTAAGCCTTGCCGAGCCATGAGGCCCATAGGGCAGGGTATCTGTAGTATGATACAGCTTGATGAACAAGTACAACCCCTGGAAAAAACAGACATGGTATGTCAAAACACAACAGTGACACCCCCTTGGTTTGAGATCGAGCAATTAGGTTTTTCATCCTTGCCCCCCCTCACGAGCCTAGTGGCCAAGCTACCATCTGATTTTCACTCCCACCCTAGTATAACCCATATTCAATCAATATGGAAGAGAGTCTCCCAGATATTTAACATCAACCCATAATTGAATTCAGAATCAGGAATCTGGCGGAACCCAGTTATACATAGGGAGGGCCCCCTTTCTATGGAAAGGGGGGTATAATAAAGGCATATGTACCCTAGGTGACCTATATGAGGGAGAGTCTGTAAAAACCTTTGAGACACTAATCCTAGAGTTTAACATCCCCAGAGGACACAGGCCTGGCGATACTTACAATTGAAGCACCTATTGGCTAAAACATTTGGCTCAGCCAATAATACTGCCCCCTATCGATCTAATTTGCTTAGGGATATAATAAAGGTATTCCGTCTGGGTCACGAAGCATCACGCTACTATGCTATGGTCTTTAACCAGGCCCATAAGGGGACTTCTGCATTGAAGCGGGTTTGGGAAAACGACCTCCAAACATCAATTACAGACAAGGAATGGGACAAAATATGCCAGAATATCAAGAAAACCTCGCTGGACATTAGAATTAGGTTAATTCAATTTAAAATATGAAATCGGTTCTACTGGACCCTGTCAAGATTACATAGGATCGGAATAAAAGATACAGCAAATTGCTGGGAGAGAGGCACAGAGGGCACACTAGTACATGCAGTATGGTCATGCTCCACTATCCAAAAATACTGGTTTAGCATACACAAAGAAATCTGTGAGATTCTGAATAGTAATGTCACGTTCATCCCCAGGCTGTATGTACTGCGTGACTCTACGACTCTTGCCAACTGCAATAGATCTGAAGCAGAATGGTTGACAGAACTGGGAAAGGTAGCAGCTTATGAGCGAGTATCATATAGTAGGCAAGACCGACCAGAAGTGTTCAAACTAAAATGGGGGAAATACTTATCAGGGGGGCGCGAGGTACCGGACTGGACCCGGAACCACCTCGCATAAACGGAGGGGTTCCGGCTCGAGTCAGGTCCACAACCCAACCTGGGCTTAAGCCGAGGAGACTACACTAGACACGTAGGGGTAACACAATGAAATGAACATTAATCCTGTTACGTAAAGCGTATTATGTACTAGACAAGTGAAGCTTGATTATGGCCAAGTGCAATGTTTTTATTTATTTATTTATTTTTTGTTGGTCTATCACTGTTTGACGTGTTTAAGTGTTGTATGTCAGTGTTTGTTTTGGTTATTGTTTTTGTTTGTTTTTTGTGATGTATGTATGTAATTTTATCCCTTTGTCACATTTTCATTTTTGTCGTTTGTACCGGGGAAATTGTACCAACTCATGAACCTCGAGACATGTATGTGTTTAAAAAATGAAAAAGCAAAATAAAATATGAAAATCATAAAAAAACAGTAACACCATTTGGCTTTTTTGATTAACTGGACCGTGGACCACTATATCCAGTCTGCATTGTGTCATTAATAAATCACAAGTAACTGGCCTAATACGTCGAGCAAAAGGTGCAGAAGAAATTGTATTATTTTCTAAATTTCTCTCACACAGCAGGGTTGACCATGTCCTGGAAGGCATGGGCTGGGATCCAGTTGGAGCCCTTGAGGAAGACTGGTTTTCCATTGACACGAAAATAGAAGCTTAGGCCAGGGGACCCAGTGATAGGCTCCTGAATAAGATCCACTGTGCGGAAATACACCTGCAGTCAGATACACAGGGGAAAGGGGTCCATAACTGTAAACAGAACCGTTAGCAAAACACATGTAAAAATGTACATGAGGGGCACCGATAGCAAAGTAGTTAAGTCAAGAAAAGCCACAACAAAATAATACCTTACCAATAATAATAAATATATATGAGATTTCACATTTTATAGGCAAGGTGTTCTACAATTCACGGTCAGCAGACAACAGCAAAGTTCTCATGGAGCCCTTGTTGGCAGTGATCACCTAACAGTTCATATCCTCAGATGTAGCACAAAGCACAATATACACTGCACTGACGACTTGAGTCAGCTCCTCATTTGCATTAATTTGTATTCTGCACAGGCATGCAGGGATGTAAACACCCAACGCATGCATGGCCTCAGAGATTAGCCGTGTGCTGGATAGTGTACTTGGCAATAAATACTGTACAAAAAGACATCCCTGTACTATCTATGTACTGTCTATTGCCTGAGATGAAAAACAACATTCAGAGAAATATTGATCAATCAACATGTTCAATCCATTTATGTTCATAGAGTGAATAGTTGTGGACCAAGACAACTTTGTAATGTAAGAAGCGTATATAATATAAATGTAAAAACAAGACCACTGACCTTGGTATCTGCATTAATGCTAAAGGGTTGATCCAAAATGACATTTACACTGAGGTCATAGGAGGCCTGCTCACCGTGTCCACTGGGCCACCAAATCTTTACATGCCTGGACTGGAATAAACACAAAACACTGGAGGCATTCAGCAAAGGTTGCAAAAGTTACAGCTGTGAAAACTGCATAAAATTTGTCCAAACGTTTTTGGCTTCAGTAGTACCGTGTTAATATGTAGGGTGTAGGTGTTCTTAGTCTGCCCTTGGAGAAACCATGCATGGAAAGCTTGTTCCGTTGCCAAGTCTGGTATGGAGAGGGTGACCTGCCCATGTGTTTCTTCAACAGCATTGACAAGCAGCTCCACCTGAACACTCCACTGAGAAAGGGTGGCATCTGTGAGGAATGAAGTCAAGTCAAAGGTTAGAAATGACTTCAGGGATGGCTGGTAGTAGGCAGACAGAGTAGCATGTTGACTCTAATCAAATCCAAAATGTGAATACAAAAACATCTAATCCAATCCAATCTTTATGATACTTGCATGGGAAGGTGGAAAAACATTAGGACAATCACATAGAGCTGACTTATCAATGACAAAGGAGAAAATAAAATAGTAACATAGCAATAAAGTAACAAATAAACCTAGTAACTGAGACACATACTGTAGAAGGGAACAGCAGAGACATTGATCAGCTGGAGCACATCAAAGCCTTTCACATGAACTCCCTTCCATAGTCCCATGGTAGGAAATGAAGGCCCCCAATCCCAGCTGAAAGAGCTTTGTTCCTGAAGGAGGAGGAAATCAAAAGCTCAAGTACGTTGCAGGCATAGGGTGGGGAGAAAGGAAAGAAAGATTATAATAGATTTACAACAAAACTGCAAAGCAGGAGTTGATACTATAAACCTCTCTTTAAGTTTGATACATTTAAAGAAACATCCATAGAGTCCGTCTAGGAGGAATAATGCTCTTAATACAGATTTCAACTTGAGCATATAAACAGGAAATTGTCATGTGCCACTCACTTTTCTAATGAAGTTGACGTGACACTCCCCCTTCTGAACAGCTGGAGGGCAGTCTGGGGGAACCCTGTAGGCAGAATGGGCTTTGTTCTGTTCAGATGCGTAAAGCACAGGGGACTGGAGGCTGACTTGCAACACATTCTCCCCATCCTTCAGCAAGTCTCTGACAGGGAATTGCTATGCACCAGAGGGAATGATATAATAAATGTATTTGGTATGAATGATAAGCAATGAGCATTCAATTGTGGTTGTGGAAAGATGGTTGTGACAACAGCATGGATGGCGGTGAAATTCAGTGAATGATGTGTCATTTTAAAGTAATTTCATTTTTACTGGCTGGCCTGGTAGAGTGTGGAGGGGAGAAAGTAGCATTGTTCCCCCAACTGCATTTAAAACCTGACCTATATAACGCTTTTATTACAGAATACAGATGAGTGACTTGAATCCAGGAGCCTGATTAATGATACGTACATATCTCCGAAACATGTTATCCGTCTTCCCCACAACAATTCCATTGAGTGAAATCAAAGCCACGGTGTCCACTCCTTCAAAAACGAGAAGTACCACCTTTCTGGCCCTGTGGGTATAGTAAACGAAAAATAACAATAAAGTGATATTGGTTGTTGTTCCCACCCCCACCCTAATAGTAAAAAAAAAGGTATGTTGACCTCATTTGAGCAGACGTGGTAAATGTTGCTGTGTATGTCCAGTTATCAAGTGAAATCCACCTGTAGGACACATCATTGAACCGGAAATATGGGTCCTGTGGAAGAGCAAAACGAAAGTTGGTAAAGGAATAAGGAAACACCTTCTTATGTCTGAAATCTTATGCTAAAGATCTCCACGAGTCAGCATACCTGAATATAACCCTGTTTCAGCAGAGCTGAATGCACGCAGCCTGGCACCTCTGCGGGAAACGACAGCGATCCATTAGAGTTTGTTAGCATCCATTTGCCGTTCAGATTGAATTCCTGCGCTCGTTCTGCGCTTACAAAGTGCGCCGACAACGCGCAAACGCACCACACAGAGAACAGATACATAAACATGTTTTCTCGTTCAGACAGTCATGTTTAGTTGTGTTCAACTTCAAGTCATGGCCAGTTATTGTAGGTCATGGCAGGTGATCAAAATGAATGACCAAGTTATAACATCCGCACTCCGTAGTTGTTTTCAAAGCATAGACAATGTCTATGGTTTTCAAAGTTCCTTGTCATGTGACACGCTATGGTCAGCTGATCCAATCCAACACATATATGATGGTGGCAGTCAGAAACAGAACAGGCAAAGTTGAACAACATGCGTGCTGCTGCTAAAATGTCATGATTTTGCAAGTCTGTGACTGAAAGATGTTGCTATCTTAGCCCTCGACTAATTGATTTGACTAGAAAAGTATGCTAGTCTGGGTTCCACTTACTTAAGTTCCAGCCTAGCTCTGGTCCATAGCTCAGCCTCCACTGATTCTATGATTCTGCCTTGCAATAAAGGCAGACTCATAGAAACAGTGGAGCTATGGACCAGAGCTACTTCCAGTCTAGCTCTGGTCCATAGCTCCATTGATTCTGCGATTCTGCCTTGCAATAAAGGCAGAATCATAGATGCAGTGGAGCTATGGACCAGAGCTACTTCCAGCCTGATATTTACAAATCCATGGAACCTAACAGGTTCAGTCACACAAATGGGCCAGACTAAATTTATTAGCAGTAATTGGCTGACAAATAAAAAGCATAATTTATCTTTTATGCTTTTGGTTCAACCATTGGCATAACTGCTTTTCACTTACTGGTAGGCCTATTGATTGATTGATTGATTATTGAAAATAGATTGCAGAATGGGTACAGTTTAAGGAAGGTACAGGTCATACAAAAACTGATAAGAGGATATAAACAGCATGAAGACTTGTTTATATCAGGGTCCTCCTAAAATGAAAAGGCAAAGCATCACTTCATGTTTTAAGCAACTTTATTGAAGGGAAAACTAAAAACAGCACAAGTTGATTATCAACCTTTGCCTAAAAATGCCAGGGCTACAAGAAGACAGTGTTCAAGTGGTGTATAACTAACAGATCTGCTAATAACTTCTAAATAATCAAAATAAATGATAGAAAGTGTTTGAGAGGGCACCAAATTTCCAACAACTTAGCCTTACAATCCACTTAATTTGCAGATAAAACAGATAATATAGTCTACCTTTTAATTAGCATGCATAAAATACAACATTGAATTTCATATACTGTACTTTTCTTAAACATTGATACATACTGTTGTGCTCCATTTCTCTCTCTCTCTCCACACACACACACTCTCTCTCTGCTGTATGGATTTTCTAATACTAATTAATTAGAAGAGCCACACCAGTCCTTAGGACTCAAATACCTACTTATACAAGAGTCAAGGGTAGGAATCCAGCAGCATTCATAGCTTTAACAATTCTCCATTTTGTCTTAAACCAGTCACACAGTTGGAGGTCAATCATTATTTGACTGAGTGAGGATATCAATATTTCCCCAGAGATCCTTTTGGTGATATTTGGCAATTACTCAATTACTAAATAATGATTTAAAGCTATGAAAACGCTTGGAGGCCTAGTCCAGGACATTTTCAACCAGGGCCTCCAACTAGGTACCTTTAGGCAGGGTTCCATGGAGCTGGCATACAGGCTACTGTTGAAGGGAGACGAGGCAGGGTCAGCATCTCAGTTGTGTTCAGACTCAGAGTAATGAGCGACATCATTAATTATGGGCTGAATGAACAAGTGTCAGTGCAGGCAAGCCAGGCCTTCTCTTACTGGTGCATAATCAAAACAGAGTTCACAACTGTGGAAATGTGCCCCTTAAACAATTGTTGTACTTTCACCGATCCTGGCACGTGTCCAACTTAGGAAACACTATCTTCTTATGAGCACGTGGGGGTGAGTTGGAGGAACAGGGATAAAATGTTGTAATCAATGAACCAAAAAGGTAAAGGGGGGAAAATATGAAACTGAGAATTTTAGTTGGATCCAGCGAAATGTTTTCCCCCCTAAACACTAGCTTTTCTGAAGGATGTGGCATCACATAGCATATTTCTGTGTCCATTCTTTTGCTATTCTGCTGTATCTGTGAAAGAGAGGAAGAAAAAAAAATCAGCCATGACCTAGACATTCACCATAGAAAAACTATAAATGTTCTTCTTGTGGAAAATAAGCTATTGGATCATGTCACTATTATGCATCCACAAAATGTGCTTTTATAGTGGATTGTGCATGTGCACACAAGCTTAGCATTATTATCAAGTGTTAGCATACCGGTATACACTGCAATAAAGTGTTGGATTCATTCCAATTGTTGCACATTGATGTTTCTCAAGGAACTTATTTAGCAAGAAATTGAGCCATTTACAGAAGTTCATAGGAACATGTTAAATAAAGTTGAAAGAGAAACATTTCATGCTAACAAAGCAAACAATAAACATTAATTTTTACTCATCAAACAGTGATTAGTATATTCTCCCCACTCTGTCAGTCAGTAACCAAGTTACCAAACAACCATGATATCCACACTGCAGCCATACATGATTTTGTGAACTAGAGCCAAAGCCCAAGACTTACACTTAATAGAATGCAGAGGGACATTGGGAGAGGCAGCCAGCAAATGCCTCTGGTTATACCAATGTGACCAGAGAATCACAAACACATTGACCACATCCATAAGTAACACTTAGCCAAGGGTGCAATGCTAACTCTTGGCCTTACCCCTAAAGCATGGCATACTTCTCTGTCCACTCCCGAGCTAGTTTATTATACCTGATGGAGTGAAACTTGGTTACACAAACTATGATTCACACTAGGATTTATGAAATTTACCTTGCAAACATTGTACATACTGTAACATATACAACGGATAGTATAGCTTAATTTCTACCAATTTAAAGGTTCCTGCATTAACAGATACTGTATGTACAGTATACATAGATTACACTACACCCACTGCATTACATTGTTATTTCCTAGAAGACAAAAAAGGTTATATAAATTATGAATAATATGCTATATGCAGAGTACTTACTTCTGAGTATCTGTTTTATAGATTCGCGCAATCTCAGGCACTAGTGGGTCGTCTGGGTTTGGGTCACATAAGAGAGAGCAAATGGACAGAAGTACTGTGGGATGAAAAAGGAAAACTGTGAGTACCTGGAAATTATTATCATCATTGTAAAATGTTGTATCCAGACTTCGTTTTTGTTTGCTTTATTTAAATAAATCTACAATCACATCTAAGGTGAGCTGTGAGAAGGGGGAAAAAAAATTCAAGGTGTTTCTGTTTGCCATGTACGCCAATACTCATTTAGGTGTGCATTTATGTGAAATTATTATTCTAATGGCATATTCAATGATGTACAAGTTATATTCTATATTCTCAAATTATGTTCTATATCAATTACATTGTCATGCATTGTCCTCCTATTCCATACCATGTGTCAGTCAAAGTCAATGTTTCAGCTACATCCAGGATATTAAGACAAAATTATTGCACATCTACCGGTATTATAATATAGAATATGTTAAATCTTCAGAAATCTTATTACCCTTTGAAATAGTAAGAGCTGGAGACCATTGTGATCTGAGAATATCCAGACAGATACTGCCATTACTGTTAATATTTGGGTGGTAGATTCTTGTTGTAAATGCGACCTGAAAACAGAAGAATTAACAAGCCATTACATTGTGAATTGACAGAAATCACATTTTTTCAACTATGTGTTTCCAAATAAACAGCATACAACCAGTTATTACAACCAACATTGTGACAGAAAAATATACAATTTCATTGTGAATTAGACAAATGACAGAGAAAGATAAAGCAGAATGCCGGCTCATTAGCCCCTTCTGGCATAATAGAGGGTATGCGTATGACATCATCATCATACCCGGCAGTAATGCGGAAACTTGGTAGTTCTGTGTGATTCTGAAGATAATCTTACTTAATAATTGTATACATTTTAGCTGTGATCCATCTTCTGTGAAGACCTACCTTGGGTGGTTTGAAAGGGTAGTCTGTTGGAAAATTAATCGTCAAGAAAAAGACACCTCCCTGGTATGGACTGTCATTCTGCAGGCGACAAAAGATATCAAAACCTGTTAGACAACATTGGATCCCTTTGGCAATAATGAACGTTGTCTTATCAAATATACTTCCGTAATCCCATGATTAAACTGCACAATCACCCAGATTCACATTGTATTATACCATGTTTAACCACGCTCTCTGTCTGTAATGCAACAGTGTTTATTAACTTGTCTTATGATTATTGGCCATCTTATAAACCTATTTTTTTCTTCTGCACAAATGAATAACCTGAAACTCATGCTACTGTGTTTTTGAAAAAAATACTGTGATCAACAACATGAATAGCTTATACGTACAGGTCCCATGATTGTGGCTTGCCACTGAAACACTGAAAGAGAATAGAGATGAGAGTGTATGATTAGTTATCTTGAGCTGAACCCACATAAAAGAGGCATTACATCTGTCAGGAACTTGACATCACAGATACAAAATCATTAACTAGGCTGAAAAACACTTCCCTGTGAACATATCTGATACCATTTCCCAGCATGTTCTCAGTCAGTAACATCTGTTTTGCAGCTATGGCTGTCAGGGCTAACTTCTGTTTCTATATTGGTTCTAGCCTTAATTTGATCTAAAAAAAAATTTAATTTTTTTATTTGGATGCTTTATCATAATAAAATCCTTTTAGAACTAAGCCGGGGACGTTTTGCTCGAACAGTGTTAAGGGCGTTACACACGGGGAGCGTTAAAACGCATCTCTAGTTTATTTTCAATGAGACCTCCGTTTTGTGCTGATCGTGGGGCGACAATGCAAGTGTTTTTACACGAGCATGGTCCCGTGAATTTGTCGCGCGCGTGCTCATTTTTTTTTACCGCTTGCGTTGTCGCGCCCTCTTGAGCAGACCTGTGGTTGATCCATGCGACAACGGGTGCGTTCATCGCTCCCCATGTGTAACGCTCTTAAGTTCTCTCTTGTAAACAAAATACTGTATTGTGCTTCCTTCTGTTACATATTTGTTGCCTAATTATTATTCTTCCATGTACTTTCATGTTCAGTATATTTGTGAAGTTGTTTCAGTCGTGTGCAGAAATGAAACAAATTGACAGTTTATTTTAAAGTTTTCAATGATTTTCCAAGAGCTTAAAAAATACGGACACAGGAATTGGTGTAGGCTAGTTCTCCGATATCGTTACAGAATATACATGCTCAGTAAGTAGCTCTAGTTCTGTGCATCATATTTGCATTTTAATTGTGAGACACCTACTGTCCTCGCCCACTGGGCCTGCAGAGCACTGGGCTGGAGGGTCACGGGCCAGGTCGTTAAGCTCCTGTATTAATAATAATGAAATAAGAAAGGAATTATCATTGACCAAGCCAGACAATTAACTTTACAGACAAAACGATAAGACTCAATTCTAAAGAGGTAAAAAAATAAAAATACCCATCATATGTCACGATTCAGAATAAAGATGTAATTATGACAGTTACACAAACTAGTTTGCGATTCTCCAAATAACCCCCTATCTGCAGTTCTTCTTGTTGATGCGTCTTTAGAACAACATTTGATTTCTGGTAAAGGCCGTAAATGACTATCTCGATTACCGGTATGTAACAAAACCTAGATGTTGCACTTGCCGGGAATCCCTAACACCCTATTGTTGGCTGTGTATTTTAGGGCAGATTCACACCGAGTCTGTTTGATTCAAACTGTTCCTGAATACAATTGCCTGGCCATGATTCACATTGGCCTTGATTCTTCCGCACCCGAGTACACTGTATTCAATGCTTTCACATTGCATCGATCCGTATCCGAGTACACTTCATTCGGTCCCGAGACTGTCCGCTCCAGGGAACTCTATGCAGCATTCACACTACTACAACATGTGCCAAGTGGTCCTGAGTGCGCATCCGGGACCATAGTGTGAATCTGCCCTTAGTCTCTGCATTTTGAGAAAACATAGGCACCGTCAGAGATGGTGGAGGAATTGAAATGAAAAACTTAAGTTCTCCCACTGTCAAGTAACGGGTTCCCTAGTTACACAATGACAATGTCCTCCATATATGCAAGTACCAAATCTAAAGTTGAATCTGATCATGGATTTGGAGAATCGTGACACCCCTGCTGTCATGATATGACTGTCAAAGATAACACAAAGGACAGGAGTCCTGAACTGGTTTACATTATATTATGGTCCCAGTCATTTGTTCTGAATCAGATGCCAACATGCACCCATGTTAGAGAGAAACACAAGAAGATACTAGTGAGGGATGCTAGTGTAGAAAGTAGAAACGTACAGTCATGTCATGACCGTTTCAGTGTTCTATTACTTGTTTTATCTGGCCTCCCCCATATGTACTGTACACATCTTTTTGATCTGCATTTCTATGTAAGCTAAATAAATAGTTCATTGTTATGTCATGCATCTGCTCAGGCAGGGGCATCTCGAACAACGACTGATATCAAGATGAGACTCGCCTCGAAAGGCAACTACTACTGTCTCTGCAGATATTTTTAGGTCTATAGCTATTTTAGACAGAGGTGGGGGCCAACGCCCAGCCCTGGGCCTCCCCGTCACTCACTATTACATATTCACTTTATGGATTTTTCCCCTGGAAGGTTCAAGCTAGCAACGGGGCATAATGTAAGCTGTTGCTTTGCAACCTATTTCCTGTGCTGCCGAAGTACTACTGTCAAGTGTCAACACAGTCTGGTGTGATGTGAATGGGGCCCGAGGGGGGCAGAGGCATTTATACAGAGGAAATGTATCAGTAAAGACTGCTCACATTTTATTAAGCCAGTCATGACTTCCAGTAACTTTTTATTAACTAGTGTGACTGTGATTAATATGAGAGCTTAATGGCAGCCAGATGACGTCTGTGTCGTTTTCAAGTGAAACTGAAAGTATTGTCAGCGCCAAGCAGCTATTATAGCTGCGCCTTTGTTCGTATGCAAAAAGGTATTATAAATATTGGGCAATTGTCAGGTGCCCTCTCTTCCTGTTCAAACTTTTGGACGGAAAGCCTGGTGACGCGAGGTGTTCAAACAAAGAGTCTGTGAAGTTATGTAATTAGCTAGTGGGGAAAAAACGCCGGTGGCTAAATTTGTCCTTCAGTGTGTGACAGTCAGTCGGTGATCACGAAAACATTGCCTTATAATCAATACCACCAAAAACACTTCTGAGACTATAGGCCAAATGTAGACACGTCATGACAAGTGAACAGACTATGAACATGTATGACTGTGACACACAGCTGTTTGCCAGCAGAGGTACATGGGAGGCTATAGGTCGGAAAAAAGGTTCAAGTTGACCAAGGGTTCCGTCACTGGTGTCAGTCAGACCTATAGCGGAAATGATTCATACTCATGGAACTCTTACCGCCTGTCACTTCTTCTTACTTATTTAAAATGAGCTGAGCCGTTATTTTAACTAGAGGAAAACGACGTGCTTTGTTTGTACTTTATGTACGTTATTTTAGGCATACAAACACATTTGTGACGTCACCCTTTGACTCCTCTTTCTTCTATAGCTTACCAACCAACCAACCAACCAGGCTAGATGGATAGAAGGTCCTACCTTGTGGATCCTTTTCAGTGCCATCCTCGCTCGATGCTGGGGTGAATGTTTTCAGCTCCACGGTGCACTGACTGGGGACCGTGATATGCCAGGATTGTTGTCGGCAAAATGTCACCACTTATTGCGTTAGTTTCAGGATGACGGGCCTTCGCTTCTCAAGCTAAACTGGGTAGCAAAGCTAAAAAACTACGTACGCTAAGCTGTTTTCTTTTTATCTCGCTTACATTTGCCACTTGGGATTTTATCAAGTCGCTTTGATAAGCTTTTTCTACTTTGTGTCGTAATTCTTCTCGGTCGTTTGTAAATCCGACAGCGCTTTAGACTTTAGCGTTATCCCTTGGAAAGTACAGGCAACAAAAGGTCCGCTTCTCCTTTGCTTTCTTCCGATACTGTCAGTCAGTTGAGTTCTGTGCTAACGGGCTACAGTACAATGTTACCCATAGTACCTACTACTCGTACCAGATCCCATAGCCCGGGAGCACTGATGACACAGTGGCGCTGATTGGTTAGTTCAGTGGTTCCCAAAGTAGGGTCCGGGGACCTCCAGGGGTCCTTGAGGGAGTTCCAGGGGGTCCCCAGCTAAATTAATTGACCCGTATGGGTCTGTAACTCTGAGCGTACAAATTGATTGTACACTCAAGTTAAATTAACATTGATTTTACAATATAAATTGGCGGTCCCAGACATAGAAGTTACATTAAATGGGGGTCCGTAGACTAATGCATGTCAAACTGGGGGTCCTTAAAATTAAACAGGTTGAAAATCACTGCTAGAGCCGTAAAACCTCTTCTCTTATGGGGGTCCTTGGCACATATTTTAAAATGGGGGTCCACGGCTAATGACGATCATTTTGGGGGTTCTCGACACCAAAAAGTTTGGGAACCCCTGGATTAGATATTGTTAAATCACTAGTAACCATGTACATTGTGTACACAATAGAAACCATAGAAAGTAGACTTTATTTAGGCACAATGTTGGCAGTTGTCATTAGTCAGCATCAGTAATCTGATTTACACAAGCTCACAACGTGCCACAGTGCCACCTCTGTGAGCTTGTAGATCTATTTTCGAGAAATGGTAAAAAATAACGGGCTAAGCAATAAGAAAAAAACGATATGCAATACGCACAATAAGCCATACTGTAGACAACACTGACCTAAACACCAACCTAAACCTAACCTCAGTAAAACTATGTTAAACCTAACTTTAACCCCCAAAAAGTATATTATACAGAGAAGGTGGGGTCCTGAGAGGATTCCCACCCTGGAGAATAGACTTACAACACAAAACAGTCTTTGTCTTGGCGGGTAGTTATGTAGTTTGGTTTATTTTTACTAAAGTCGGGAGCCCATGCAGCAGAGGAGCGGCTGGCAGGCCGTTAGGGAGACTCGCCAACGCTCAGGACCAGGGCTAGGAAGGTGTCACTCATCCAATCTGGTACCCAGGAAGGGTGGCCTTTTGGACGGGTCTTGCAGCCGAGCGACAGACCCTCCCAGCCTGCTGATTTTGTGTATAATCCAAGCCGCAACACTGGTGGAAAGATGCCAGTACGTTTGTCGTGCAATAGGGCAACTGGAAGCTGGTGTTCCAGCATAGTAGCGTACAGAGGAGCATTATTTGGTGTCAGCCCTGCCTGGTGCCACTTCCAAACTTAGAACCAAGTTCTGCGAGACTGGTAAAGTCAAAGACAGACTGCAAAGTAGCTGTCCCAGGACTGAGGAACCTATTTCCAGAGATTTACAGTCAAGATTTGCTCAGAGTTACCACAGACACATCTCTGAACAGATTCTGTATGTGTTAGAGCTAGTGACCAACAGAACGACATTGGCTGATTTGCAACAAATCCTGGTTGAGGATGCCATCCCACTGCAATATGTGGCTAGGTTCTTAATGATTTTAAGAAAACAAATGTCATATATATTTTGTAATTAATACATTTGACCATATGTAAGTGTCAGCGTATTTCAGAGGACAATCACCACTTGTTTTAATTTATATTGGACTACAGTAGAACGTTTTTTTCATAAAGGGTCACAATAGAGAATTAATACTGAAAAACAGAGCCTGTGGTTACAAACTAACTACTGCGTCAGGACCTGCTTTCTTAAAACTTTTCCCACAAAAATGTAAAAACCATGAAAACGTTTTTAAATAAATGAAAAAAATGTCCAATGCTCATTTAAACATGTAAACACGTTTTTTCCTAACCTGTGAGAGTTTGTTAAATTTATGTTAAAGTTATTTACAATAATGTATAGTGGTATAATCACTTTAACCCTGAACCATTATGCCTGTGAATTCAACCCCAGACAGACATTTCAAACATCAGCACATTCATTAGTCTGTCAGTAAAATAACACCATTTTCCCATATTGGATCACGGCATCGAGGCAAACATGTTTCTGTCCACTTAAAAAAACAAAAAGCTTGTTCCCTTCACACCCAAGGCACTTCATGACACTCACTACTCCACTTTGTTTGTGAAAGAGGAGGTATCCACTAGTGGCCAGGAAATAAGTGCGATTTAAATGATTTGGCTTCTTTGAGTCTATCTTCTCTGAGTCTGTATGGTCTCTTTCCATGTTGCCAAATACATATTTATATACGTTCATTGCTTCATTTGATGCTAGATGTTTGCCCAGCAGTGTTCATAATATGCTATGAGGAGTTGGTTGGTCGGTGCCATTTCTATTCCATTGAATCAGTACCGTTTACTGAAACAGACTTCTTCAGTTGTCGAAGATGATGTAGCTTCTTTGAAACTTGTGCTGTGAAGGGTTTGTCAGTGGTCATCTCTGCTGGTGCCTATGCCATTGCAGATGACCATGAAGCCTGTTTTTTGAATCACATATCATGCCACAGTTGGGACATGTGAGGCCTGGATCAGGAGGCTGAGACGATGCTGGATCAGCATTATATAGTGATACCAATGATACAGGTATCATATTACGGACAGCTGTTTCTTCAAGCTGTGGCACATCAGGGCCATTTAAACAAGGGGCATAATCTTTTTCCAAGTCAAATGAGTTATTTGATTCATTGCAGTTTATGAAGTCACATTTGGCTACAATGGGTGCAGGGTTTTCCTCACAGCTCTCACCACAACTGTCATTATTTTGAGATATCACAACAGAGTTAGCAGTGTGGTCTTCAAGTTGAGTGCAAGATCCAACTCTCTCAACATACATGCTCTCAGACATGCTCTCCTCATTGTCCTGGTTTAGAGTCTCCACAGAGTCCACTGGGAAGGACAGACCTGTAATTTCCGAATCCACAGCTCCAGAACACAGCTTATCTTCTGTCTGCAGTATCTCTCCGTTTTCCTCCTCACTCGGGCTGTGCGTTTCAACAGGAGACATTTGATCCCATTGCCTGCCAGAACTAGGACTGCTCCCTGAAGGGCAG
This sequence comes from Benthosema glaciale, assembly GCA_900323375.1. Lineage (NCBI taxonomy): Eukaryota > Metazoa > Chordata > Actinopteri > Myctophiformes > Myctophidae > Benthosema > Benthosema glaciale. The sequence continues at coordinate 43,327 of OOFJ01034510.1, forward strand.
TTGAATACTGGGCTAGTGAAGCCAACAAAGTCACCACTGGAGCTGAAACGGAGGCCCTGGACAGCCTTCCGACGCGGGCTGTCCGGACAGTCACTGTCTGCTATACCATTGCCACAGGCTCCCTCCACAGACCCAAGTGTCCTCTCCTGTTCCTCTGTGGGTTCAGGAGCTGCTTGGTTACTTGGGGCCTCCTGTGAGGGATCGTTCCCTGTGGAAAGATCTCTCTGCTCTGCAGCTAGCTCTGCTCCCTGTCCATCTCTTTGAAGTGGTGTTGCCTGAGTGTCGCCACCCCCCTGATTCTGACTGGTCAATGTGGGTCGGACCGACTGGTGGCACATGGGGCAGGTCTCCTGAACATACAGCCACTTGCGAAGGCAGTTTCCATGGAAAAAATGTCCGCAGTATGTGATCACAGCAGAGCTCATTTCCTGTGGAAATTAGATGTTTATGAATGAATAAAAACAATACAACCATAATTATTATTAATAATGAATAACGTTAATTAATATGTTTCGACCTGGAAACAGATGGAACAGACATCATTGTGTTGCTGCAGCTGCAGAGCTGTGGCTTGTGGCAGGGAGTTGATTTTCTTTGCCGCTTCCTGTCTCAACAGGAAGCTCTTCCAGCCCGACTGCGCCCTGAGCCACACGTTGAAGTAGGAGTGGACGATGATGACGGAAGCACCCATCCAGCTCCACTCCCCGAAGAGGGACTCCCATGTTCCGTATGCCACCACGCAAAGGGCCACCATGAACTCCAGCACTCGGCTGATAGCATTCACCCAGTAGATCACCTCGTCCAGGCTGTCAATGGGGTCGGTGCGGAAGAGCTCCACCATGAAGAGGGAATAGATCAACATGGTGCCTGTAACCTGAGTAACCGAATAGTAAAAGAAACCAAAATAAAACAATATTGATTTATTATTAGATAGTTCTACAATATTTGTCTACATAGAGGGTGAGGTAAGCTATAAGGTAAGATTTGTTTTTAGAGCTGCGCTAGCTGCTTTAACGTCTGTCTTTAATCATTTACATAAAATGGCAGCCAAATATATGGACTTTTAATGACGTAAAAAACAGCACCCCACGCGATGTCTGTATACGCTGTAGAGTATGAAGTTTGTTTAAAGAAGTTAGGCGCCCCTCACTTCACACAATTGTGATTTTGGGTGTATGATGGCATGGCTGTCAGATTGGTCCAGAAGTGGAGGGACATTAACAGGAATGTAAGAAAGAAGAGAAAATGAAATGTCCTGCCACATGAGAAGTGATGATCGTATCGGGCGATCAGACTTAAGTCTGATCGCCCGATACGATGTGTTCGGTGTCTGATACGGTGTTTGGTGATCAGTCCCAAAAAACCTGATCGGACCATATCTCCTGTCTTTCAATAACACCTTTCTAGGAGCCTTATAACTTTGTTTCCTATGAACTGGATATGCAGCTGAATGGCAGTCACAGTAATTTAGTCATTAAGGGACCAAGCAGTCCATGTAGTGGACTTGGTTCCTTTCTTATTATTGGCTGTTCTTTTCTTCTACTTCCGCCAAAAATAGCTGTTCTGGCTGAACCGTGCAGTCGGTTTTCGGCGAAACGCAGGAATCTGGTAGAGGGTGATGCCAAACGGTGATGATGCGAAGCCCATGACATTTGTCCAAAGGGTGGCGCTGTAGCACTCACTTGAAAATGCAAACTTTGACCACGCATATCTCATGAACCGTTTGACCGTCAGCAATAAAACTTATATTCACATATGCGTCTCCTCAACAACTTTCGTGTTCTGATTTTGAGGTTTGAGGTCAGAGGTTCTTTTGACCTTTTGCCCTCTGCCCTTTAGATCCCCCGCCATATTGAATAATATGAAAAACAGTTAAAATGTATCTTCTCCTAGGATCTTTGATCAAAATGCATGAGAACTTCTACACGTGAACCTTGGACCCATACGGACAAAAATGTCTGGTTGCTGGTTTTGGTTGCTGGTTTTGGTTGCTTATTGATGTTTGGTGCCATGTTAATAAGTTGTTTCATTGTTAACAATGAAAGAGCTGCTTGTGTCTGCCCAGATAGCTTACAGGTAGAACACTTGCCTTAGAAACCAGAGGATGTGGG
>OOFJ01034519.1:0-14793 GCA_900323375.1 Benthosema glaciale
GGAAAAATGTCAAACTTTCCTTTTGCTTTAAGTAACATGTGACATGTCAAACTAGGGGGTTTCCATGATTCTGAATCCATTCCAAGCATTAGTTTTGCACAAAAAACACTCCTTGGGCTAAAAACAGCCATAGAAGTCATGACAAATCATCACAAATGTGATGAGGTCAGCACATTTTTGGCAAGTAGCTATGGCTGTTTTTAGCCCAAGGAGTGTTTTTTGTGCAAAACTAATGCTTGGAATGGATTTTGTGCAAAACTATAGTTTTGCACAAAAAACACTCCTTGGGCTAAAAACAGCCATAGCTACTTCCATTCCAAGCATTATAATGCTTGGAATGGATTCAGAATCATGGTAACCCCCTAGTTTGACATGTCACATGTTCTTTAAAGCAAAAGGAAAGTTTGACATTTTTGACAATTTTCCCTCCCATAGGATTATAATGGGAGGACAACAAGAAACCCCTATAAAACAAATTGCCCAATACCTACAGCCGGTCAGCAAGTGGATTCATGAAGGTATGTATATAGACAATAGTTTAGGCCAATAACAAAGACTATATACCAAATTTCTCACCCGTACAGCTTGACTGCCGGACTATATGGAGATTTCTGTATTTTCTATATACAGAGTCCGTGTCACTGGCATGCCCAAATGGAGTGTTGTGATGTCAAAAAGCCAGCTCCATATATGGAGCCTGGGCAGGGGCCCTGTAAACCGTGGGTCCGACTGACTCGACACCAGGCACTGCACTCCCTGTGGTGGTGTGGAACGTGTGTGTCGAATTTGAAGTTGGTGGGGCGGACGGTTCTCGAGTTATGTGCATTACATTTGTTATTATATGATCCTACATATTGTTACAGGTATATGATTCTGTTATGGTCTCAATAACAGCCATACTATAGAAAAAACAAAAGGTCTCCATTAAGGATCAATTGATGAACAGTCAGTCAGTTAGCAACATGGATTTTATGTTTTCTTAGTTCCCAACGTTATCCTGTTCACATTTATCAAATATGAGCCTAAAATGCCAGTTGATCATGTTTGAAATAGACATGTTGGAAGTAAACTGTTCTGTTCCTGATTTGTAGACTATTGAAGAGAATATTGTGCTAAAGGGAAATTGTTGCTTTAATTTTAGGATAATTCATTTGTGGAAAAATAAAAACAAATATCTACACTGCATGAGAAACTTTTAATGGAAAGATGCAAAAGGGGATTCAGAAAATACAACAAACAAAAGGACACAAACATAATTATGCACAAACAAGAAAATAAGAAATAAAGACAAAAAAATTTACTTAAGTAAATGTATGCAAGTAAAAATTGTAACAACAAAAAAATGACCAAATATAATAAGAATTAAATTAGAGAAACAAACAAGTCAATCAAAGTTCTGTAATAACAGTTCATGATTTTGTTGTTGAAAACAGAATTGAGTTTCCAGTGATCTTAAAAACTCCTGGAGTGTTGGATCTTATGTAACCATGATCTGCATGTAAAGTAAAAATAGTTATAGGCTACATAGCATACGCTTAAATTATACTCAGTCATATGTTGATTGGGAAATTAACAGATGTACAAGTTCACATGTTGGAACACATTGTGAGCCAGTAGTGAAGCTATATTTTCATCAAGCAACACAGCCATACAACTAAACTTAAAACCTAAACTAGAAATGGGCGAGCTGTGATTGGACACATGGTGCTGTAGATGGTTATAAAGTGAAAGCTGGGTCTCAGTGTGTAGATGAAAATATGATATCAATAGTTTGTCCAGTTATGAATGAAAAAATAAATACATCAAACAGTGGAATCAAAACAAACCAAAAACATCATGAAAAACTGTCAAAGAGTCACTTCTATCTTAGCATTGAATTATCATTAATACTACTTTGTTTGATATAGAAACAGTTGCAACATATGTTTTGCCTTGTAGTCTTGTTTTCTTTTACTGATCTCTGCATTTAAGTACACTTAAATATAAAAGGAAATTATTTAAACCTTTTTTAACACACCAGCACACGCACACACACACAATCAGAAACAGATGTCCTTCGAGTCTCTCAGACATGGCCTTCACATTACACTTTGTGCACAAAATGTATACACATACACATTTAGTGTGCACATACACTCACGCATGCAGGCACGCACACATACGTATGTCAATTCTCTATTCCTAATCACAAAGAGCATCACTTAGGCTAAGAATAACCTGTTTCAGTTAGAGGATTCGTCATTTAGTGTAAAGTGTTGTCTTCATATCCTTCATCTCTTACATAGCTTAAAAAAAACCAAAAAACAAATACACAATCTGTAGTTAACAAAACTGCCGTAGGGGTTTTCTGTATCAGGTACAATAGCCATTCAAATGCCATGTAGACCAGTTTAATACACTGCTCTGCTCTCTAGACAGACACAATTCCAAACAAGTGTTTTATGACAAATGTAACTTATCGCATTAGAAAAGCTGCATGGAAATGTTTGATCAAAGTTCCACAATATTGCAAAGCAGTCGTTACATTCGCTGTTGGAAACACATTTGTCAAATAAAACTGCCGTTTGGACTCTGTACATTTTTAACTTTACAGTTGGATCGATAACATATATTGCATTACTCACCCTTGAGTCATCAACAACAATAAAGGCTCATATACCTGTATACTTGAAAAGCAGTCATATTTGTTGAGCAACACGGTTGTACGAAAACATCTTAGGCTTTATCTCTGCCCTGGTGTGCTTATTTTAATTACAGATCATAGCCCGACAGGCTCAGCATTATTTGCACTTGGTGGACGATTAATAGAAACACTGTCCCATGATTTAACATTTGCAACGTGTTCATTAGATGAAGTCTTCTTTACAGATTGTGAAGTTATGCCACTGAACATCTGTTAGAAGACAGGCTGTAGATGTACAGCATATGTAGGCAACACACACTCGCGGAGAGCTTGTTCTTATATTCTTCAGGGATGGGGTGGGGGGGGGCAAGGTCCATTAATATTAGGGCCAGAGTGAGATTATTACTGTACCTTGCATCAAAGTCTAGATTAATATTGGAACAGGTTCTTCATGACAAATACCCATCTGAAATATGCGTGTAAGACTTAGTTGTCGAGCCAAAAATGCATCACAGGGCTCCATAATAAAACCATTTATTACAGTGGAACCATTAGGATTTTCAGCAAGTTGCACCAATGCAAAACTGGTTTGTTACAAATATTTCAGTCCGGTTTTACACTCAGTATGAAATGATAAGACATGAATGAACGTTGGTTGGACTCACAAATGTATCATTACACTTTACTGATCACGTTAAGAGCAAATAAAATATGCTATGCTGCTGACTATGTGTTATAAAGAATGTACTATGGAATCTGTCTATAAAGCATAGTCAGCAGCATAGAATATTTTATTTGTATGTACTATGGACTTAATGCTACATTAAAATTGCCTTGTGGGTGGACGGTGGGTGAGTGGATCACGGGTGGCCAGGGTGGGTGTCACAAACGTAACATGCCCATAATGTATATATGGAGAGACCACTTTAAACTAGATTTTCAGGCTGCTAGTATCTGGTAAAAGAGCCATTTAACATTGAACACTACGCGCCTATTGAGCATACAGCTACTCCGCTCTGCGCTCACATACAGTACAGTATTGACTAGCTGCTCTGCAGCCCTATTTAGCAATGAGGCTGCAATTTGACCCACAGACAAAACATACATTGATTGGATATGCCTGACAAGTCTTAAGTAACACCCATCGTAACAAAAAAAGCATGACTAAAGGGGCAGCAAAATTGCAGCTACTGTATCAACAAATTTACATTACTTACAGAGCAACAAATCTTTTGTTTTACAATTGCAATTAATCATCAGATTGCAAGAACATCAACTTAACATTCAGAAACGGAGTCTACTTGAGCGGCAGTGAGCTCAGCAAAATACTTTACAATACATTTTACATTTTCTTAGTACATAGCGAAACTACCCATATATATATATAATATATATTTTTAAAAAAACGTAAACAAACTGAAGTCCAAAACCGGCTGAATTTTCCATTAGCATTGGTGCGACCAAAGAAAATGCAAAGTTGCAACTATAGTTGAATAGTTCCACCATGGAGCCCTGGATAGAGACCCGAATGCCAACTGAACTAAACACCAACCAAAAGCTAGATGGCTGGATCATTCTCAACCTTTTACATTTAACAACCCTGTCTGACGTGGATTAGGCCACGGACCGCCATCTCACTGTGCTAATGAATCCTTGAGGGGTCCCCGGCTAAATGATTAATAATTCATTATTCATCATTTAGTTTTGGACCCCCTGGAACACCTTCAAGAACCCCTGGGGAGTCCCCGGGACGCCAAGCTGAGAACCAAGTTATAGACGATGTTCTGACACCCTACAGGATCACGCACATCCAAAACACCCCTTGACGGCAGGTGATAGTCCCATAGGAACAGAGAGAAAGGCAAACAAGAAGGTCAGCACACTGTATTAAAGTGACTTTTTATTACCATGGCATCCATCAAGTGATGTGTTTCGAGGAGTGTTCAGCTTTGGATCAAAACATCACTTGTTGGATGGATGGATGTCTTTAACCACATGAACCCCAAAATCCATATTCTGGAGGAACATTAGACAAAAATCACAGACCTAGAAGCTCAGTAACTCAGATCCGTTTTACTAAGTATACAGTATATAGAGGGAGAAAATTCATGAATGAAAAGTAACTTTAAGGGAGCTACATTGTGCAGACCTTCTCGTGTGCGTTCGTTCTGTCACCCTCCAACAGCTGATAAACCATGTATCCATATCTAATGCGCAGAAGAAGAGAGGGGAAGTGGTAGGGACACATGAAGCTATAGGCTGAGCCATTTCCGCCTACTCGGGTTGATTTAATGAAGGGTGTTTCTGAGCATCCTCTCGGGTCCTAACCAGGCCATCCACTTCTCAGTGGAAGAAGAGGGCGTGAAGGGATTGGGTGGTCAGAAGATGTCGGGGCACATATCCCACGCGCCTTCATCCTTAGTTTCCCAGTAGCCTCCTTTGTAGACATTCATGGGCTCTCCAGATATCGGATCGTCAATCCTCTCGAACCACAATGCCTGGTAGTCGTCATGGTGGGCGGCTGAAAATAAAGAAATAAATGAAATAAGAATGAGCTTATGAAATGTGGAAGTCAGGGCTGCTCTTTGGAATGTCCAGGTCTGTAGTCTGTCCAGAACAGCAGAAAGATCAAAACACTTGAGGCATATCTGCTGGGTCGAAGTACAACAATGTGCAAACAACAATGATTGATTGACAACAATGTGCAACAGCAGCAAGATTTGTGACCTGCTGTGATAAGAGAAGGATATCAAATGGAACACAACCACCCTAAAGATTAATCATTGTGTGTACTCCTGCACTATCCACATTAAGTGTTCTTGGTACATAGAAATTGATTTATTGAAGATTCTGACTTTCAAATGTACATAGTTTTTGTCTTGATTGTATTGTATGTTGTACTGTTGTATTGTGCCTTTTGCTTTGGCAATGTAAACTTATGTTTTCTCATGCCAATAAAGCCCTTTGAATTGAAAACTGAATGACTTCAATAATAAAAATAATAATAATCACAATAATCAAACTCATCGCAAACCAACCTGCTCTTCTTTCAGGTCATTTAAAAAAGCTTTATACCAACGAGTTTTTAGGTGACACAGAAATCAGGTGAGGAAGGAGAAGAAAATGAACCTTAAATGGATAGCGGGTAGTGATCTTTTCCCCCTTTTTTATGTCTGACTGTTACTGGATATAGTTTTAATGTATGTTAAAGTTTTTATGGAGTGGTGCCTAAAGGGTGAGCCATCTAGAAGTGTTTCTCCTAATCTTTTGTGTGTGTGAAAATATTATACGCTGGCCTCTGTACCCAGGCTAGCACAATACCATTTCCATGGTAACGCAAGCTCCACCAATCAGAGGCATTGCTGCTACTGTACATATTAGGATTGTTGGTAGTTGATAGAATTGAACATTTTTATTGGCATCTACAGGAGAATATAGCATCGATTTACAAGTCTGCATTAGATGGTTACGACAGTGTAGCTCATATAACAGTTTATATGCAGAGAATTAATGGGACATTTACTTCCAACACCAGACTGTCAAGCTCTATTGAAATAGGATAAGCACACTATTCCAAGATTCTAAAAAATGCATGCAGACATTAAAAAAAATGCCTCCATTTGTCTTTAGGCAAAAAGGAAGAATAATCCCCCCCAAAAAACAAACAAACTACACTAACCTTTAAGAACTTCACTATTCTGTCAGATGATCATACCAACTATACAGTCATTCCTAAAAGACACTGACCATATCTGACAGCAATAGACATACGGCCAACAGGCAAGATGTTGACCGTAGAAGAGAATGGGAGTGAACCGAGTTTGCCACAGTTCCATAGGGACCTACCAAACCTTCAGCTCAGGGAGAAGGACACAGAAAGAATGTGAGGATGACCCTCAAAAGTGACTAAAGGGTTGTAGGTTTGGCGGTAACTCACACCAGGGGACTAGATGAACAAATGTGAAAACGCGAGAGGACAGAGTTCTGATAAAGGCACTTACTAGGACTGCACAAAACTGATTTAAACAACAAAAAAATAATAAAGAATTTTAGTGAATACTGTAACTGAAAAATGGATTGTGATACTTGGGGACTCAAGTTTTGCATTTGGAAAAATGTATACAGATTATGTAAATCATAAGTGCTGATTGTACCCACCTACAAAAACAAATAATTGAATGACTTGTAACTTCTTTTTTAATTTATCACTGATAAGACAACTTGCCACTTGGGATTTGGAAAATGCAATAGCCAGTGTTGTGCGTCAGTTGTGCAGCTCTAGATCCTAAAAGAAAAACTTAAAAGGGGGAAAAGAATTCCAGAAACACTGATGTCACGGCTAAGATATTTCAGGAGTAGAATACTTGCTTTGATAAGGTGGTGGTCCATTGGGTGCTGCAAGAAAAAGAGGCCGCGATAGAGATGTATGGACAAAAACAAAAGGTAAAGACATGAATGAGAACATCTATGAATGAATGAGTGAACATGTATCATCTGAAGATGACAACATGATGAAAGGAAATATATTACGAATGTGTGCTAAAAGCATTAGTAGGGTACTTGCATGCAATAGGTGTAGGACAGGGAGAGTCCTCAGTATCCGCTGAACAGCCACACACAAGAGATCATTAAACTTTATGGAAATAAGGGCAACAGCAGACACAGCCTGTGTATAGTATATATATATATATAGTATGTACTGTGTATACAGTTAGTGTAATACACGTAGTATACAGTACACAAATACTATTTTGGTGTCAATGTAATGTACTTGATCCAAAAAAGTCAGAACGGTTTTGAGTTCCACTGGAACTCTGCTTTCTAATGTGTACATTGTCTTTTTTCCCCCCCACACACTGAAATTCGTGCTGAGATGAAAAACATATCTCTGCTGTCTGGGAAAAACAACACCCAACATCTATTCACTCTTCAGGAATGAAAAAAAAAACAAAAAACATCCAGTTCAAGTGGCGTGGCGTTAGGAGGTTTTTGCTTTAATACTTTTCATTGGTTCAGTATTTGTTGAACCAACATACAGACATAAAGGGTGTCAAATAGCATTGATTAATTAAAAAATAAAATAAAACAATGAATTAAGAATTTAAGTGTTTTTTTCCCCTGACAGCAATATACGTTTAATTCTTTGTAAAGTACCGTATTGCTCCGAATATAAGACGAATCCGATTACAAGACGACCCCCATTTCTCAAAAAGATTGAACGTCAAATAGTCTAGTCCCTGATTATGATACAACCCTGTTTTTTTGGGGGATATTTCCATTGAAAAAAAAGTCTTATATTCTTATATTCAGGACAATAGGGGGCTTCTTCTTTTTTTTTTTTTACTGAGTTTCAATGACATTAGGCTGGTTACAGTAGCGCAGGTCATGATTAAAAAAAACGACCCATTTTCTTTTAGGAGGACACATGCACACACGTCTATCTGAGCTGTAGCAGTGATACTTGCATTCATATGAAGCCTCATTTGCTTCCGTGGCAATCTCCTCTTCATCGGCTGAACGCAAAACAGATGAAGGGATCGGAAAGGAAACAGTGATTCGAAAAGGTTGTAAAGGGACACAAGACATTTGATCCCCCCACACACACATACACAATGTAGAGACGGAGTTTGTGCCAGAATGTACTGTACTTAAGAACAATGCAGTGCAAGGGTTACTAAAAGGCCAAGAGAGGTGGTACTTGCTTTTTAAAGGCGAGTCATTGGTGAGGTCTTCAGGGACAGCTTGGGACAGAGACATACAGTACAGAGTGTAAGGGTGCTGCAGCAGATAATAATAATAATAATACATTTATGTAGCATTTTTGCTGATGAAAGTTAAAACATATAGTATGGTACGTATTCACAATACACAGATATGAAATAGTTTGTACATGTCTTTAAAAACAGTAGAATAAAAAGGACAATAGGGCTGCAGTTAGTAATCAATTTAGTCTATTTTAACATTGGACAGGAAGGCCACTTCATTATACTCCATGACAAGTTGTTAGTAGCAGGAAACACATTTTCATGAACAGTGTTGTCATGCAATTCCTCTTCCGCTGCCACCTCACACGTCCTCTCCCTTCCGGTCCTATTTTCTTACCTTCCTCAGGTGGGTTGGCTGCCCGCTCTCTCTCCCGACGGGCGATGCGTTGCTTCTCCTCCAGCCTCTGCTTCTCTGCATTGGCCTCATCCCAGTGGCCGGCTTCCATCAGCCTCTGGTCGGGCCGTCTACGGCTATCTGTCGGCGCCACGCCCTCTTCGGGCTCATTGAGCGTCAGAGCCAGGAAGGAGAAGAAGTACATCTGCTCTGCTCCCTCACTGCGATGAGGGATGATGTGAAAACACAGAGACAAAGTTTATTCTCTGTACCAGTGGATCCCATGCTTGACATTCTTTTGACACATTAACGCAGCTGTGATATTGATGTTCTGCCAGTGGTTCTCAACGATCCCGCTAGGGGTCCTTGAGGGGGAATCCAGGGGTCCCTAGCTACATGGTTGATAGTTGGGAACCAAATGGACTCCTGACAGTACGCTTTAACAGCGGGATACCAACGGCGATCATCGGGCGAATTTTCCGGAAGTCATTATTTGTCTATGGGACCCGGCAACTACTGGCGATAGCAGGCGATATGGGCGAACGGGCAAAAAGTGGGCGGAGGAACGTCGGCCGAAAAGATGAAAATAATTAATCTTTTTGGGCGAATTGGGCGACATCGTCTGGCGATAGTGGGTGATAGCCAATGAAATTCAAGCGACATTCGCCGTTGGTATCCCGCTGTTAAAACGTAGTGTGATAGGTCTGTACAAGAGTTGAATTGACACATTTTGAGAATCAGTATATAGTGGCTTTTTCTCCCTTCCCCACAACAATGCCCAGAAACCAACTCACGGCAGTGGGGTTTTCTTCCACAGCTCTTTGGCTTTGAGCGTCTGGTAAACAGTCCTTTGTTTGCCTTCTGTGCCATTCTCCCCCTTACTGCTCTGCATCACCCTGGAAAACTCCATCTTCTCATCCCATGTTCCTGACAGCACATAATGGGCCTTGCCGTCCTTGTCCATTACTACGCCAGTTACCTGGAGCACAGAGGGGCACAGAGGCAGTGTTGATTTTGGTCGACAAATACTATTACGAAAAATGTTTGTCGACTACCTTTTTTCACAGACTAAAACTAAATAAATTGACAATTTTGTCTACAAATAAAAACTAGGAAATCCTTCAGAAGTTTGAATAAATCATAATGCCACCATTGCACTGGTCCATCAACCGTTTTTCCTAAATAAACATTAGCACAATATTTATTTTGACCCCTGGAACGATTTATTTATTGTTAATTTGATTGATTCCTAGTGCAGTACCAAACATTGACTTGAATTTGCGTACATCTTCAGCTTTGAAGCATAGAAATGTATACATTCATTCATAGTTCTACTTTGATGTCTGCTGACATTTCTATACTACACTCTGCTGCTCTACAGATGGATGAAGCAAAGGGACACTACCATTCAACACTCACCTTTCTTGCCACATCTCTGGAGAAGTAACTGTAGGGAGCGAACTTGAGGTGGCAGCGGTCTCCCGTCCTGTGGTTCACCACATCTATCTCTCCTGACTGATGGGGCAACAAGGGACATGTTTCATTTCATAGGATGTTCCAGTAAGAAAGCATTATCTACTGTACACATGTAGCTGTGCCCTTAATGTCAAGCCACAAAATGCTAAATTCACTTTCACTACTAGTGAACCCCTTTGGTGATTTGACCCTTCTGGGCAGAAACCCCTTTTAGGATTCTTGTTGCCATGTATGGCAAATTTGTAATTTTGAATAAATATTTTAAGTTTTTCAGAAAACTTAAGGATTCAGGATTTAGAAGCCATTTTTAGAATCGGAACTTCCTTTCCATCAAACCGGAAGAATAATACCCCGATAAAAGTGTGACTCGCTCTCTCGTAGCCTGCGATTAGAATAGAATTTCCCTGTAGTATACAGACACTAGTACAATAGTCTCCAGAAGAAAGTACACTCACATTCATATTTTAGAAATGAGAAAAACTATACCTCATCAAGGCTTTTATTGGGAAGGTATTATTCTTCTGGTTTGAGGGAAAGGAAGTTCTGGTTTGAGGGTTTGAAGCCTGAGCCTGATGACTACAACATGACGTAACAAATTAACATCATCATCCTCTCCCGACCAGTTCACACGCCAAACACAGAGCAGGCTTTCCTCGGAAGTGGAAAGCCTGATGACACAAGATTAGGTGATAGTTGCCAGTTGGACTGATTCTGTGTACACGGGTAGGTGATCGCTGGACTGATTTTGTGTAAAAGGGTAGGTGATAGCTGGACTGATTCTGCGCAGAGGGCTAGGATAGTTGGACTGATTGAAATCAGTTTACTAACTAGAAGAATCACCAGCACGCCTCAGTTACCTGGTCAATCCACAGTCTTCCCACAATTATGTTATGTACTGTGGTTGTAACCTTCTTCCAGGAGTAATGGTTGTTGCTCTTCTGAAACATGCACTGGATGGACCCTGGGGATGGAGGAGAAGTATATTCAACACTAATGATCACAAAATGTATTGACACATGATTCGCACACTGTACTTCTGACCACCAGTGATAGCATAGTATTTACATCTTAAATATATATTAAATACATTTGTAGGATGCAAAGTGTAAAGACTGATAATAGGCGTGCATCACAGGTACAAAGCTACTGTAGCGTTGGAGTGCACAAACACTTACCCATGGGCATAATGGATAGGTATTTCCCTCTAAACTTGCTGGCCAGGGCGATCTCCTGTCTCAGGGTCCAGCCTTTCTCAGAGAAGGCATGGTGGGCAGCAGCAGGGGGATGGTGACTCACCTGAGGAGACAGGAGGACAGCAAGGACAAATTTCACATATTACATTCATTTACGTGAAGCCGACGATTCAATCCATCAATTGTGCGCGTGTGTGTCCCCCTCCACCTGTTCACAGAGTGAGCGGTAGCCGCATTCTTGGAGCCGGTCCAGCTCGAAGGTCTCTCCGAGCAGGGGGTTGAAGGGCTTGCCCGTGCGGTACACGGTGGTGGAGTAGGAGGACACGGTGAAGGCAGCCACGTAGCACAGCTGCTCCAGGGAGCTCTGGCACTTGGCAGCCTTGTCCAGAAGCTCGTAGTACTCCAGGTCCTCCGACAGACGCTGCAGCATGGAGATCGGCTCGTTGAAGTTCACCTAGTGGGATAGGGGAGAAAGGGATTTCAGCAGACTGAGATAATATATCATTCTGGAAGTGTAAACATGGAGATGAAAAGCCGAACGGTTGGTTGTACGACCGCCACTGACCCTTTTTTACCAGGGTGGAACCGGTTCGGTTCTTTTCCCCACCTCAAAATTTACCCAGTTCGGAGTGTTTCCACTGAAAATTAATTTCAGTTCAGAACCCTAAAAGTTTGTTCCGAAATGGAAACGAAATACTGGCCACCGGTTCTGTGAAAGCACCATGGTTCCAACAATCTAGAACGGAACGAGCTCTGAGACAAATGTTCTTTTGGTGGAAAAGAGGCCATAGTGGGAAGCCATTAAGATCATGTTTACACTTGCAAAGTGTGCGCGTGCATGTGTGGTGGTTGCTGCCAGCCACTCAGTCTGATAACAACCAATGACTTCACAGCCAGAGGGGTATCTTACAGGCATGGGGATCTTGGAGAGCTCCTTGCCGATGCAGTTCTTCATGATGCTCCAGAGATTGAGGGAATAATTGGGTTTGTCAGGAATATGTGTCCGCCGTTGCCTTACAGGCTCCACTTCCAAGGGCTGTGGGGACTCCGGGTTAGAGGCCAAAGACTGCTCGTCAAGCTATAGGAGGGAAAACGTCCACTGAAGGGTTAGTTACAGCCTATGGCTATACTGTATGTACAGAGAGACAGCCTATATGGAGCTATATGGTGATTATACCATGGCTACAGATATACGATGTAATGCGATATACCACAGCCTACATTGTATTTGCTTTCATAGCAAAAACAAAAAAAGAAAAACAACAAAAAGAAAAACTCTTCAACAAGATTCACTCACAATGTTAATCAAAAAAGTAATGTTTCTAGCAATAATGGATTATTGGGATTATACAGTTGCTGTGATATATTTGATTTGGGTAGTTTGTCATGTGCTTTAATTTTCAAATCCTATTTCCCTTACAAGAACAATAATGTTTTGATTTGAACTTACAGACTGGTCGTCCGTTCCGAGCTCGCTGCTAAGCCCACTGACATTACTGCCAGACCTCCTGGTGTGCACAGGGACAGGAGAGTAACATAAAATATGACTGATAATAAAAGAATATGATGAAAGAGTTGATGAAAAAAAACAAAAACCCTGAGACAAATACACGGAGAGACAGTGAAGAGAAAAGAAAAGAGAGACAGTGAATAAGAAAGAAAAAGAGGCCAAACATACAGGTTAGACTTGGAGAAAGAAAGTGACACGAGATCCAGAAAGAGAAAGTTGACATGTGAGGCAGAGATGTAGACCTGTGGTATTTGGGGTCAGCGGGGACAGTGATGAACGCTGCTGGATCTTCCATGGCATCAAAGAACTCGTTCTCATCATCCTCATCACTGGCATCACCCTTTCCTGAACTGCCAGAACCTAAAGTCAAGGGGAATCGAAGAACGCAACAACAAATCAAAGACACGCCAGTAGATTAGAAAACAGCTTGTGGGGGGGGGGACAGGAGGACGATGCGCCACCCCAGACCCCTGAAGACACATTTGAGGTTTGACGTAAAATCGGGGCGCCCGCCGTTCCGTTTTTCTCACTTACACTTACACTACTGTAACAGGCATGCATACACAGTACACACAAAGTGTGCTTTACCTTTGCTGTCCAAGGCAGGGTTGCTGAGTGAAGGCGGCAGTACTGTAGCTCCTCTAAAAGCTCTCTCTAGGTGGTTGTGCTGCTTGGCTAGCTGCTCAAGGGTGTCTTCCAGTCTCACTCTCTGTTCTCGCTCCGTTTGCAGAGCCTTCTGCCATCGCTTACTATTGGTCTGGGCCAAGGACAGGAAATCCCGACATGCCTGGTGGGTGGTGGTGTGGGTGCAGCAGGGGTGAGGGAAAAGAGCAAATATACACCATCAACATAATCAGAACAAAACCCAATGATTGTAGGTTACCGTCTCCTGCACCAGTAAATAACCCTAATCCGCGGTCAAGCAGACGCTTTCAGGTGAGACCTAAAGACGTGTCCACACGTCCGAGGCACCCCACAGTTTTATTTTAGAGGACATGTTTACACGTCTTTAGCGTCTAAGTGTTAAGCACACTGCAAGCACCATCAAGGAGCAGGACACAGTGATTAAATAGTTACACTATTTGACATGACCTTAAAAGTAGACTCAAGGATATTCACAGACTCAAGGATATTCACAGACTCAAGGATATTCTATGTAGAACCTTTACTTTTTTGTACTATTTGTTGTCTGTCATATGTGAAGTAATTGTCTCACTCTTGAGAATAACAGTTTCAAGCTCCTCAGTTCCTGGTAGACTTACATTGATCATGGCATTGGAGGTGATTCTGAACAGTGTAGCTCTCTCCGTCACCTGTCTGATCTTGTCTCCCGTGTCTGGCCCCAAACGAATGCTTTCCAGCTCTGACAATGACCTGGGCAATGGCACGCAATTTAACAAATCAATCAATATGAAAAGGAAAATGCCATTCCCTTTATAGTTTTTACATTATTGAGACAGAGGTGAGATGCACACAGACAAGGGTTTGGTGGAAGGTTGTCTTGTCATTAGGAATGAGGTACGTACACCGACAGCTACACCTTCTTTCCCATCATCTGCACTTACGCGAAGGAGCTCAGTTTGTTGGGTAATAAACGGACTGCTAACCTTTGCAAGGCAGAGCCATGCTTGGCAATGAGGTCGTTGCAGGTGCTGAGGTCCTCCACCTTACTGCCCAGCGTGCGTAATGTCAACTGGATCTCGTTGCGGTTACCTCCACCGTGTCCTGGGGTGTGGGGTGGTGTAGGACAATCATCACCCGAATCATCTGTAGAAGAAAAGATAACTCGTCATGCCTTCTCTACTAAGAGACCACAAACATTTTCCAAATGCAATATTTTCTCTTTTCTCTACATTTCCAGATGAGGGCTTCCCTCTTGCTAATCAACCCCC
>OOFJ01034558.1:5450-15836 GCA_900323375.1 Benthosema glaciale
AGCTTCTATTCGATGCGCCTTATAATCCGGTGCGCCTTATATATGAAAACAGTTCTAAAAAAGGCCATTCATTGAAGGTGCGCCTTATAATCCGGTGCGCCTTATAGTC
This sequence comes from Benthosema glaciale, assembly GCA_900323375.1. Lineage (NCBI taxonomy): Eukaryota > Metazoa > Chordata > Actinopteri > Myctophiformes > Myctophidae > Benthosema > Benthosema glaciale. The sequence continues at coordinate 5,560 of OOFJ01034558.1, forward strand.
CGGAAAATACGGGTAAATAGAAGAGAAAAGGTAAACATTACACATTTATGTGGCGGAAATAATTCTCACACGTTATTTTTTTCTAAATGTAGTGTATGCTTAACCACATGAACCCTAGTGTATTCTGGGGAGCAACGAGACCGATGGGGGACTCCGGTCACATGCGTTCTAGAACTGCTTTGTAATCCAATATCTCAAGTTAGTCAAAGAGTCCTTTCAGCCTAACAATGAAGAGATTCTGTTTCCTGTGAAGTCAGAAAATCTACTGAATAACGTACGTTTTCTTTCATGATAAGCGTTCCGTGCATGGTCCGAGGTTTCTTTGGATCAGGAAGGGGCCCTTTGATATAATGGAAAAATAATGAATAACAATCAGAAACAGTAATGTTAGGCCAACACCAATATCACCAGTAGTGTTAAATAATATAGAAAAGAGGAAGCGATGTGTGGTCTCTGTACTCCGTAGTTACCAGAAACTGAAAGCAGGTGCTCATTGGAGAGGGTTCAATAAAGGAAAAACATATTAAGTTCCTTCCCTTGTGGTAGTAGGATGACATTGTGTGAGAAAATGGGTGAACTTAAGAAAGATTCCGAGGCACTCCGCTTAGTTGAGTTTTAAAAAGCCTGTGTCATGGCTTTTAGCTAGGAAAAGTTAAACATATTGAATATTTCTTAAGTTCATTCATTTTCTCACACTTGGACACCAGTAGTGTTAGTTAACTTTTTTTTAATAACGGGATAGGATCTGAAAGTGTAATGCGTCACAATATAGTCTTATGTAAAAAAATAATTAGGTAGGAAGTGCGTAAAACCAGGCAAAAAAGGGTTTTGAAACTGAGAACAGGACACACCCCCAAGAGCCATTTCCCTCTTGAGCAGGTTCAGTGAGATGTCCACTGGTACACTAGGGTTGGTGGGGATAGTGACGGTTTCACCATTCGCTGGCATATAGCAGTTTATACCTGGAATACACAAAAACATCATACATGTCATTCTCTCACACGAATGATGCAAACCTGCTCCAAGCTGAAATGGTCAGTACATGAACAGGTATTACTGGTGTAATTCAGTGATGTTCAGAATAAAGTTAGTCATACCTCACTAAAGGGATCACTACAGAACAGAACAAATTACATACTGTAGTTTGATTTTGTTTCTGTAAACTCCTCTGTTAGTTCTAGCACTTTTTGGAACAACAGCCTGTGTTTGTCAAAGATACTGTATTATAGTACCTTTTTTTACGGTGATGAACACTCAGTGTGTACTGGAATTTGACAGTAGGCAAAGTTCTCTTTGTTGAAAACCTATTGTCTAACATTGATTGTCTTTTGGTGAATGACAAAATCACGTTTAGGTAGATGCATGTTAAACTGTTTAGGGAGTTCTTTGATTATCAGGTCTGCCTCGTCTTTTCCCACTTAAGGGCCAACTACAATTACAGTAGGTATTCACCTGTGAATTAGATACGAGTTTGTGATTGTACTCACATGAATCAAGATTTATTGGCTAAGGCCACCATCTACTGGAGGATGATGTTTAGGACACAAGAAACACTTCCCTGGGGGTTTTATGTGTGTAATATGTGTTTTCAGATATTTTAGTATTTCAAAGTGTCTGTGTGTCAAAGACTCCTTCCTAGACTACATGTTGTCTCAGTAAGACAGCCTCTTCCTCTCCACAAGGAGGAGCAGTGCATTATGGTCACTGTAGGAATTCAGCAATCCAGTCAAACACATAGACTTCATTATTTTTCTGGTCATAGGGTGCAAATTTCAAATTGTGCTACTGCCATCTACTACAAATAATATTAACATTAAGTGACTGCTGTTTACATACAAGTTAACATTGTTTTTACTGTATTATGTCTAAATATGTTGATTTACTTATTCATGTCTGTTGGTAAGCCAAGACCCATTGTGATTGGAGTGGACATACTGTACAACAACATAGGGGTTCTAGTGGTTAAAGAGTGAGGTTGCACTCACTGAACTCCTGCTCAATTTTGCCCTTGAGGAACTCCATCTTCACAGCCTCTCCGTGAACCAGGAGCATGTTCCGAGGCTCTGCCATGAGGATGAGCTGCATGATGCCCTTGGCGTCTGCATGGGCACTGAAGGACATGTACTCCACCTGTAGCTTTACGTCCAACTGAAAGAGACGGACACACTATGAAAGTCAATGAAACCCCTAAAGCCATGGTATAAACAACCAATCTGCTGTACAAGCTCACACTGCGTCGCATCATGAGATTCATGACACATTGTGACACATTTTTTACTATTCTTTTAAATGTCGAAGAAAAATAAATCACCTAAAATGACCAAAATAGGGACACCACGAATAAAGTAGGTCAATATAAGGACTTAACACAAATGCAGTGGTTCTAGTCGGTCTACCTTAGACCTTGTGGTTGGGTAGGACCACTTACTGACAAGTGGTATCGCCCAAATTGCAATATCTCCCCTGAGCAAGCACGTGTGCGCCGTTAGCTCTGTTCAGGAGACTCAGGTCCGATTGGCGGTTAGGGAATTAATGTTATGGATTAGAGCTTTAAGGAATTTCTGGATCATATGCAGGGAAAGACAGGAAAAGAGGGGGTAATGGGGAACAAGAGTCATGAGACAGCACCCATGATGTGTCCCATGATACCGTGTACACAACATGTGACATAATGTAGCTAGGTCAGCTGTGTCTACAGTATATTCCAATACCCTATATGACATTTTTTTTCTTTACCGTTGCTCTTCCTTCCATTTCCAGTTTCCGCTGGCCGTTCAAGATCTTGTGTCCAATTGTCCCTTGAACGCAATACCCCGGCATGATTACCTGGTACAAAGAAATTATAGTTATATTTCAAGCGTGGTCTTCATTAAAGAAGGTATCCCTGTTCTAAGCGACACTCACCATGTTCTTCTCATTGCCAGCCCACTTCTTGAAGATTTGCAAAGACTGGCCAGCATGCAGCATACCTGGTGTGGCAAACACCACCTACAAATAATTACAGTACAATTCAGTTCAGACCAATTAACTAATGTACAAATACCACCATTTCATTTTCTAGAGAGAGAGAGAGAGAGAGAGAGAGAGAGAGAGCAAACCAGACGTACCATAGGTCCAGGATTATCCGCATAGGTGCGATCAAAGGCCTTGATATGTTTGAATTCAAACATGTTTCTCTGTACAAAGGTTTTGCGAATCTTCTGGTTGGTCCATGTTATGAAGAGCTTGTAGTAGTGATTGGCCTTCTCTGTCAGCCCAGTGCAGAAGTACATTGGGGCTTTCAGATTCATTCTCTCCCTGTGGAATAAGAGACAACCTCTCTGTTACACCTAAAAACAGTAGTGCACTCAGTACTGACATCTAACATTCATAACAGGCTTAGTGAAGGTTCTATTTGTACTCTGCAGGTCATTTGTGCCATCAGAGCCTGAAAAAGAGTGCAGTTGCTTCAAATCCTCTTGGCTGATTTTGATTGAAATTCTTTAGACAATATGCAAATACAGTATATTACATAATAATAGACTATAATAATAACACTATACAACCTCATCAGGAGGCATAATTGAATGGTCCTTTCATGCTGTGTGTTTTATGTGTTGGGGCTAGAGGTTAGTTAATAAATTAAACTTGAAATAAATTCTACAGTCAAATAGAATTCCTGTGCACTCTGTTAACTTCAATCTTTGTAAATGCCACCAATTCTCTGTTGTGAAAATTGACCAATTTACTGCCCAAATGAGATTTTCCAAATTAGAATTAATTTATGAACCATGAAATGTGCTAATTTCTCAAATTATCCTGAGGCCTAGCTTTCACTTACTCTTGGTCTCCTACTCAGACCAGTGCCATAAAATGTGTCTCTCAAAAGACAGTTTTGTCTTTTGTTTGTTGCTTTAGGAGAAATGTATTTGTTTTCACACATCTAGACGGGCGCACATCTACAGAATAGATATTGATTCCTATTACTTGCAGAGGTTAGGTTAAAGACCAACCTTACCAAAATGTTTCCAATAGGATGCAGAGTTCCTGTGCTCTCCCGAGGGCAAAAACTGGAATCAGAACCTACAAACAGAACATTATATATATATTTGTTGGTTTGGTTTTGGGTCATCTTTTTCTTTTACCTTCATCTTTTTGCCTATAACCCTATGCCCAAAATAGGAAGGCCAGGTTGAAAGTGGTTAATCATTCTACTGTACAGTGTACTTACCTTTCCTCCTCGTTCTACCGTCTCATGCACTTTCTTCAGAAAGTCCCTCTCCCTGCATCGTTTTGAATCACGGATGGTGGTGGCATATGTGGACTCCGAAATGAGGAGGTCTGGACGACACTTATCAATCCATGCAGCCCTTCAGAAATGTAACATACAATATGTGGCAGGATCAAAAGGCTGTATGAAGATAATTAACCATAACCTTACCAATGTGATTTTTCATAAATACCACTTACCCTAAATGCCTGTCAGGCGTCATGTTGTAATCTCCCTGAATGTTAAAGAGATTTGACATTAAGACCACACTAATCAAATTCACAGATTCTAATATAAGCCAGGCTTGTTGCTTATACTCACAGTGTAGACCACAGACTCTGATCCTACTTTTATGTGCACCATGGCAGCTCCCAGAACATGGCCTGCATAGTAAGCCTTGATCTCCAGCTCATCATCCACCTGTATTCACCAGAATGGAAAACTGTATGTCATGAAAGAAGCTGAGCAGGTAGTGTACCATTAAGTGAATGGATATCTATTCTGGACACATCAAAATTGTACCTTGTTTTATACCAAATTATTTTTACTGGCATTATTACAGACATGCTCTATGTATTATGCGAAAAACACAGTTCAGCATTGGAAATGAAATCACCTGCTTCCCAAATAAATCTTTATATACTATGAATAAAAAAGCAGCTTGATAAAAAAGGGGAAGAAAGATAAACAAGAGGAGGTAATAATGGTGTTGCTCCCATGTGAATCTCAGAATTCATGTAGCAGCGTGTATTTGGGGACTGTTTCAGTCGGATCCAACTGCCATGATTTCCAGATATTTCAAATATATATAAAATATATGTGAAAAAAGAAATGCAGGGATGTAAGTCCTTGTCCTAATGACAGTAAATTTGGCATCAATTGGTCCAGTGGTTTGCAAGATTAGTCACAGACATGCACAGTCAGACCCATTTTGTAGAGGTTTTGCCTCCTATTGAGCCATAGTAGAAAACGATGACTAATAGTGCGGAAACCCTGTACTTTTATAATATAGTGCCAATCTTGCTGCCTGTGCTGTTTTAACTCTGCTGTCTTGTTTCTGTCTACGCTGACTGTTGTAGAAAAATCTCTTTTCCTTTTTTTGCCGATGGGTTCCAAGATTGGTTTATATGTAACCTTTATTCCAGTACATCATTCTACATCTCCCCAAGTGTCCACCCACGTATTAAAGCACCAACACTACCACCTTCCACGTAGTGCCTCTGACCCATGATGAATAAACTATGCAAAAATGAAAATGTGTCTGTAAATACTTTATTTATAAATAAACTTATAAACTTATAATTTATAAATAAATTATTACTTTTATTCAGTGTTTTTATTTTATTTTATTATTAATACAACTAAATAAAATAAATAAATAATAAAAGAAATACCTGGAATATACAGTATATACCGGTAGGCATGAAATATCTGCCTTGTGTGGATTAACTCATGACAGAGCAGTTTAAATTAATCACACCATAATAACCACTCCCGGTGTGTAAGGACATTTGTTCACATAAAAATAAAAGTAATTCATTCACCTGGACAGTTTGATGCAGGTTTAAAGGAATCACTTTCTTCATGCAATCTTTGATCATTTGCGAAGTGAAGAAGTTTGTCTCTCCCTTTTTGTCAACAGTGATCTTCCTGAAGTCTTCCAGCAAAATGGGACAAATGGCCTTGGTGGGGTGGGTCATGTAGATGGGTCCATCGTAGCCCACCATCTCACTCATGTAAGGCAGAGCACCACAATGGTCCAGGTGGAAATGGCTAGGAAACACAGTATAGTAACACAAAGTGCATAGCAATGCCTGAACTGCACAAAAATGATAACACTTTTTGTTTTACACATCTACGAGCCATGTGTGTGTGTGTGTGTCAGTGTGCGTGTGCATATGAAAGTTACGGTATAGAATAGAATATATATATTACAAACCTAATGATTACGCAGTCCAAAAATTCTGTCAGGCGTCCGTTTTGGGTTATGTAGGAGAAGTCAGGGAAGCGTCTCTGGAATGATAATACAGAGTACAAAGGATTGTGTTTCAATATTCTCGTCACAAAATCATGTTATCTACCATAATATATAAGACAACTCTTGGCTAACAAAAGTTAAGGCTTATAGGGTATCGGAAGAGACTCATGGAGATCTTCACGCTCCTAATGACCTATTATGGGCGTTAAGGAGCATTCATTGATTTTGGTGGTTTGGAAATGCCCCTGCCTGGCCCGCACCGGTAACAAGATGTGCACATGCACACGCTCTACAGTGGGGGAAGTGCAACAGGCCAACAGCATGTGCACCAAGGCCCGCCCCCACTTGATCATGATTGGAGGAAGGCAACTCTCATCCTGATTGGATGATGGCTTTCTCACCCGCCACCAAAACTAGGGTTTTTTTTACCACAGGGGCTCACTGAGGACAGGGAGGATTATCAAAAAAAATAAGAGATATTTGAATTAAGTGAAATCACTGAATATACCTTTAACAGACATGGAGCACGCTTAGAGAGGCAGGGGAACTGGGAATTGGCTTAATTATCAAATTGGGAGGACATTTTATTTTGTCTGGGTGGGGCGTGGGGTGTGAGACTGTGAGTGTGCATAGATTGAACAAAAAAATCATTGCATGGATGCACCTGGGACGTATCGTATCCTGAGGTCAACGGGGTTTCGGGTCTCGCAACATCATACCCCTCACTCAGGTGACCCAGCCGGGGTGATCAAGTCCCGACTTACGTCCCAGTAGCTACCCTCGATCAGTCCCATTAGGGAAAGACAGGGCCACACAAAGTCCACCGCTCCTGAACTACTCTGTCGGTACTGGGCGGGCGATCCCGCGCATGGAGGGACTAGGCTCTGTGGTTTGACTCCTGTCCAGGCCCCTCCTACGTCTCACCAGGTCCACACCTGCTCTCACCAGGTGGTTACCTTGGACCTGTGCGTTGCACCAGACTCCCAGCATCAATGACTTCCAGGCTTGGTAACTATACTTACATCGTCATTGTATCCCATGTGCATTCCACAATCCAGCATGATGTTCTTGCCTCCCACTGACACAAGGATGCAACTGCGACCAACATCTTGTCCAGCACCTTGTTGAGACAGCAAGTAACAGGAATATAAGTAAAGTAAACACATGTATTTTGTAATCTTTTTAAATAGTACAACAGGTTGGATTACAGTTAGCCACTTTCCACCATGGTAGCTAAAGTTAGTAATAACTGAAGTGAACATTAAGACCGCTGTTGATATTTTAATATTGGCTAACGTTAGCCAAGTTAGCAACAGCACTTACCCAATGGTGTTACTTTTATTTCAGGCATGGTTATTCTTTTTCCAAAAAAATGCAATTCAGTAGATCAATAAGTGCCAACTATGTTACCCGGGATTCGGGATTGGCTGGCTGTTTTCACAGAACAACACTCTGTTCACAAACAATAGTTTATTATCTTCTGTGTGGTGTTCTCTTAGGGTGTTCTGGGGTGCATGACCGTCCCTGATTCAGGTTGCTGATGCTGAATGAATCCCATAGCCCCAAGGTGTCGTGGCGGTGTGATTGGTGGAAGGTCTGGTGACGCGGGGTTAGATTTGCTCTGTAAATTTGCGTCATTATTTATTACCAACGTATTTTGATACTACGTAAATGTTAACTATTTTTTCATTATTGAACTTAAATGGTGTCAGAGCTCGCACGGCACAAAGATAAAGTAGAAAAGTGAAGTGTGGCTGCTATTTGTTTAAAAAGCTCTATACCCTGTTATTATAACATGTACATAACAATGCAATGTGACATAACTCTGTTTACAAAACTCTGTACCCCCTCCAACTGTATATACTTTCCCCATTTTTAACTGTTTTTATTGTATTGTATTTGTGACACATGCTTTGGCAATGTAAACGTTTGTTTTCTCATGCCAATAAAGCTCCTTTGAATTGAATTGAGCCGTGTAAAGTTCACAACTAGCCAATAACAGCGCGAGCATCCAGAGCACGTGGGATGGGCTCTCCTACATACTACCGCCTGGTACTTCGTCGTACGGAGGTCAGTGGCGCGTCAAGTACACTGGAAGATATACAAGCTCACAGCCTGTCGCATTCCCGACGGGCAGTGGGTTTGTAGATCTGCTATTTTCAACATGCGACACCGTCATACGACGGAGCATAAATAGTCATACCGCAGAAGATCTAAGCGACAAATCGTAGCTCGTCGTCAGAAGAAAATAGGAAAAGCAATGAACGCCGTCTGTCAATTTTACTAGCTGCATTGAAGGTGCTTTGATTGCAAGGCTACACAGCTGTAGCTACGTTGCTTGCAACCTCAACATTGAACATTCATTAATTTGTTATTTTGTCTTTTCATCTATCCATAGTACTTCCGGGATAGATTTACAGTTTCTGTGCTGACAGCAGCAGCATGGCTGATTCTGTGGCAGTGGAAGGACAGAAATTCTCATTAAAAGAAGTTCTCGACTCGTTCAAGGAATGTCTGTCGGAAAATAAAGAAGTCTCCATTGAGCACTATGTTGCCGGGTGGCGTGGGCTAGTAAGGTAAGTGGTTTAGAGTTACAACAATACAGGTCCTGTCCTGGTTTTCTGCCTCTACTTTCTGTTTCTGTTTGCCAGGCAAAAAAAGACTGAATATTTTAATGCAGAGTAACATTTGCTGCCATCATTAAGCAGTTGTACTTGTACCTCATATTGATCCTGCTGTAATGGACCAGGATAGCACTTTACATGATGTTATTTTTATATTCATATAGGTTTATGAATAGCCTGGGCAGTGTGTTCAGCTTCATCTCCAAGGATGCTGTCAATAAAATCCAGATCCTAGTCAACTTCCTCAATGGTGAGAATGGTTCCCACTATGTCACCATCCAGTCTATGGTCAAATATGAGTTGGAGAATGAACTGGTGGACATCAACAAGAAAGGCATTCACCCAGAGTCCGGCTGCCGCACCCTGTTAAGACTCCACCGTGCCCTGAGATGGTTGGAGTTGTTCCTGGAGCGTCTCCGTACCAGTACAGAAGACTGTAAGACCTCAGCCATGTGTGGGGAGGCCTACAATGAATCCCTGGCCCAGCACCATCCCTGGGTTGTACGTACGGCTGCGGGCACAGCATTCCGTTTTCTGCCGGGCCGTGCTACGTTTTTTGAAGTGATGAATGTAGGTACCCCAGAGCAGGTGGTGGCCATGCTAGGTGATGCTCTACCGCTCATCTCTGAGGTGTACAGGATCACAGAGGACGTTTATGCTCAACACAACCTCTTGGAAATACCTTAGAGTTTGAGAAGAAAATAAGTGCTTTTTTCCACTGGGATGTGGCTCAAGTTGTAAAGACATGATGAAATTATGTAACTGTTGATGTTGTTAATTTATCAATAGACATTGTACCCAATCTGCACTGCTTTGTTCCACCTACATTACATTGTCAAATCATGAGTGTTCATTTATCTCTGAGAGCGAACAAATGGAACCAACATAATTCTGCGCTTTCTTCTTTACCCCAACAGCAAAGCATTTCTTTACTCAAAACAGCAAAATACCGTATATTATTTTCTTTTTCACGTACAGAAATAAACAGACATCACCTGTTTTATTTTTGTTTTCAAAAAGAAAACTCAGTGTACCTTCAAACACCATAAATCACCAGAATGAAACATTCACATATCAAAACAAAAAGTGTCTCTTTCTTTTTCTTCACAAAACACCAAACCAAATGTCTCTGACCAAACCAAAAAATCTGTTTGAGTACAAAAACAAAGTTCACTTCTTCAGTTCTCTCTCTTTTATTTTTCCCAAGTAGAAAAACTTTTTTTTCTTTCGTTTTCTCACAGATCTAGTCTCTGTGGCTTTCTGACTTCTCTGCCTGACCTTGTTCTCACACCACTAGGTGTGCTCTGAGATTCTCGGCTGGATTCTCCCACTAGTGTGGCTTTGCGAACTCGAAAGGCTCCGGTGGTTTGATGGTGAACGTCGCCATCGGAGGTGCCGCGATCACCGCCTGGGCTGCTGCTGCTGG
>OOFJ01034616.1:20984-36216 GCA_900323375.1 Benthosema glaciale
TAAATAAATAAATAAATAAATAAATAAATAAATAAATAAATAAATAAATAAATAAATAAATAAATAAATAAATAAATAAATAAATAAATATATAGTGCTACTTCTATATTCTAGAAGAAGGGTAATTTGAAGAAGGAAATTCCCAACAACGGCCAGTTTAGAATTCAAGACGTGGATCTAAAAGAGAAGGGATTTTTGAGTAAAAATAAATAAATATGCTACCTATTAAACAATAATTTTATCTTGGGAAAAGAATGTTGGTAGATAAACGTTGGCTATGGACATGGTTAATTGGTTATTGATCCTATGCTTATAATTAAAATAGCATAGACAGCATAAACTCACTTTAAATTCCATCAATTAGGAATACTAATACAATGTGTTAACAAAACTGCACACATTTCCAATAGCCGGATCATTTGGTTATAAAGAAAGCCTTTGTTTTTCAGCGTAATTTTAATTTATTTTTATATATTACTTTGTCCTAAGACATGGTCTCCTGACAAAAATAACGAATAGCCTGACACCACCGTAAAATCAAAATGTAAATTAGTTGTGGGCTTTTAGTCTATTGTAGCAGTGCATTTTCCCCACTGAGGCCAGCTGTAGCCCAACCAAATAGCACGCTTCAGTAACCATGCTAATGAGAAAACACACTGGGCTTCCCTCTTCCCTGAATCTCTGACGTCATGTGCCCAGTCTATGATGTCAGTCATCAATGACGTCAGTCAGTAGTACTGTACTATGATGTGTCATCTATTACAATGAATATCAGTCATCTTATATATCCTATATTAAAACTGTCAGACCACGGTGAACCACGGCCACGTCTCTCTGACTCAGAGTCAGACTTCAGACATAAACAAACCTGATACGCCCATATACTGTATAGGCATGATGATGTCACCATGACTCTGACATAAACAGAAACCTGATAGCCAACACACAGACCCACTTCCAGGCGGCTTGGTCCGGAGCCACACTGTAAAAACGACATACTTTACAAAAAAAACATTGTGCTGTAAACTAAAGCGACCATATGTAAATATTATATTATCAAGTTCTATTTCATATAACTTGATCTTAATTGCGACCGCAGGTCGCATTTACTATGAAAAGTTGCATTTCCGTTAGTGACTACCTGATGTGATGTCACAATGCGTGACCATATATGGAGGCATGGGGGTGATGGACTAATGGGTAGTCCATGCCTCCATATATGGTCACACATCGTGACATCACGCCTTGTCACCCTCACCTCCATATATGGTCACGCATCATGACATCACATCTCCATATATGGTCACGCACCAGTGCCGGCAAAAAATAGAGTTCTCAACAAGGACAAGATAGGCCCGGCCCGGCCCTATCTGGGGTGGTCCTGCGGCCCCGCCTAGCCTTACTAATTAGCACACATTTTAATATTGATGACGACATGTATCTCCAGGGATTGTATGAGGGCATCGGCTGGGAATGCACACCAGGAGATCCCTGATGTCATCAATAAGCCCATATATGGGAATGTCAATAGGTATGGCCATATTGTGACAGTCTCATGATGATAACCGCTGTGGTTGTGGTGTGCAAATTAGCCAAGTTGGTACAATACATGGATCTCCATATGTGGAGCTGACTATCACCACCTGGATCTTCATACTGTATATGAAGATCACAACACTGACCTCATCAAACCCGGAATAGCCATACATGGTTTGACACATTATATCTGCATATGGAGCCTGCCAGTAACTCTTCACCTGACCTCACTGACACTAGATTAATAGTTCAACTCCTGCTTCTCAACTGTGCCATATTAAGAAGCTATGTTGTTTCAGCATGACCTCGAGGTCACTTCTCGTGACCTTATGGCATCTTATTGGTAGTGAATACAACGTTTTTATTGGTCACCATCATCCAGCCAGAGGTTATTTGCAACACACTTTCAGAAGCACTAGAATGAGTTGAACAGTAATGGAAACCTTTGAGACAAACCACTGTGCCTCAGTATCTGTCTCGTGGGTGGGTGGTAGAGGATCTGCCTGGTACGTTTTTACATGCACCATAAGTGAGCGGTACAACTACGGTCTGAGAGTGAACAAATGGAACCATGGCTCAGTAATAAATCCTTTGAGATCAAAACAAAGATTGATCGAAAACCACTCATTTGTCATTAATTGCATTAGCGATGATGATCAATACTTCTGCCAGTGTAATGTTGTTGGTCAGTGATATTACAGTAACAGATGAATAATTGGTAAAAATGTGTAGTGTAAACGGTGTATAGTATAGACCACAAAGACACCGCTGAAAGGAGGGGCGACGGGGACATATACTGTAGTACACAGTAGAATCCTAAGTGTTCATTTAACTCTACAGGTCCTTTTGGTTCCATGTGTATGCTCAGAGTTAAATTAACGCTGAGGATTTTAAAGTGTAGACAGGGAGTTACACTACTCACTTATGGCCTGCCTGCCCCCACAACCTTTCCAGGCAGATCTTGTACCACCCACCCGCCCATGAGAGAAAGCTACAGAGGAAGAGCTGGAGGGAGGTAAAGTTGTGTGTGTGTGCGTGCGTGTGCGTGCGCCCGCGCGCGTGTGTGTGAGTGCTCGCGTGCGCATGCATGTGTGTGGGTGGACGGTATGCAGAGGGTCAGCTCACACACACCATGGCTTGAGCCATTCCTCTATTTCCCGAAGTGAGGCTCTAGTCTACACAGTTTGTACTGTGCTCTCTCTCTCTCTCTCTCTCTCTCTCTGTGATGGGGGCAGCCAGCACCGCAACAGACATACACCATGGTCAATGCATCGTAGGCAGCTGACTTGATAGCATACCATTTGAAAACATTCAAATGCTATGCTTCAGCTAGTCCTTGGCCAGAGTGCTCTCTGAGGATTCTTAGAGTACTGCTTTCTGAATTTTTAAGTACTCTACTGAGAGAGTGCCAGAGTGCACTCTGGCATTGGTGCCAATTTGTGAATGTACCCACCAGGTGCACCCCGTCCTGTATAATAAAGAACAAATATGAAATTGTCTCACTCAGAATGTTTTGTTCAATATTTTGTTCATAGAATTGAGCATAAATGCAGGCATGAATTATTATGGTTTCACACTAGAGGAAACTATAAAAGTGAAAAACATAATGTGTTCTCCCTCTCTCCACAAGTACACTGCATCTGCCGTGTCTTCCTACCTCTGGTCTTTAAATGGGGGGGGGGGGGGAGTGGTTTTGCCTGAATATTAATGCTGCATGGTCAAAATGAATTCAAGGTGTAAAATATGTAAGCACTGTTGGGGGCAAATAAAGTCTAATGCTTAATTTATACTCTGTTGTGTGAAGACAGACCCAGCAGCAGCAGCCGCCATTCCCTCACCAAATTATTTATGTCACCACTACACTCAACATGCATTTCCAAGTCATATTGGGCAATGACGATCACTTTTCAAAGTGCAATTTTCCTTTCATCAGGTGCTCCAGATAGTCTCTGTCTCCTACATTATTGGGGTGTTACCCAGAACAGCTCCTTGGCTTCAAGTCACATATACATCCCAGAACAAGCTATTATTTGGTCGTATTCATGGAACAAATTCAAATACAAAGCTTAGCCTGTTTACATTAACCGTGTGTTTGATTTCTTGCATGTCCATTTCAATGTATACTGCAAAATTATTAATTTAGATTGGGATTAATGCACGCACCATGGCCATTTTGTGTTAAGTCTTATTATTCCACCAGATCTGGAATAATTATAGTTTACACTGTAGACAGAGGTTTTGCTACAATGTGTCTTTCATCACTTCCTGGTCTTTCCCAAGGTATATGGTCTTTCTCTTTGCCATATGTTTAACTTATATCTTATGACAGAAATCCTCTAATCTCATCTATCCATCTAGGTCACCCTGTCACAACAGCCTTGTGGGAGGACGATTCTGGAACTGCCAATCAGCAGTCCAGTAAGCTGAATTAATTTCAGCCTATACTGCATATATACCTCTCTCCAGTCTCTGCAATTCCTCACTCTCACTGAGACTTGGATAACCCTTGGGAACACTGCTGCCTCTGTTGCCCGCTCAGAACCCTCCAACTTCAGCCAGTCTTCCAGCTAGGCTGTTGGATGTGTTGCGGACCTGCTTCCCATGAACTCACTAGACCCAGTGGGTAGTAACTAGTAACAGGTTACTTACGTCTCCAAGTGGAATTTCTGTGTTCGTAATCTTTCACCTTCACACGTTTTTTTAATTTCATGCCATTGCCATGATGCCATCTCAATTATACAAATACAGTATGTCCCTCTTTCCATCATTGTGCTCCATCGTTCCCCAGGTCCACCTGGGGACTTCCTGGGAGAGCTGGGTACTCTTATCAGCTCAAAAGATGGTACCACTGTCATTCTACTGGGTGATATATTCATTACTTCCCTATCCTGCTCCTTGATCTGAAACCCTCAGAGCTGAGAAAACACATCTCTCAGGGCGGTTGAAAGGAAGTGGAACAAAATGGGCCAATCAGATGCCCAGCCCTCTCCCATTTTCATTCTGTCCTATTCCTATTCTATTCTACATTCCGTCCTTCCTTATTTTTTCCCTCTACACAACACTTCGATTCTCTACTAGGTATACCGTCACTGATATGCGGATGACAAGATTTTACTTGAGTACGAGCCTCTGCCAAACAGCTTAAGAGAAATGGGGGGTCCTCAGACCTCACATTGAGAACCAGTGATATACAGTACAGTATTCCCACTTTTGTGTTCCCTACAATGGCTTCTGGTTGCTGCCCACAGGCAATTCAAAACACTGGTGATGACCAGGGAATCAAGGTCACATTGCATTACCTTCAGGACAGCCAGCCTTTCCTTAGGTCAGCTAACAGAAGACATCTGTCTTCCATCGCTCCAAGCATCTTAGACTCCTGGCTTCCAAGTTGTGGAATGACCTCCCACCCGCGCAGTGAGGACTGCAAACTCACTCACCATGTGTGGGTTATGTTCACATAATGTTATTTAGAAATAGAGTTTTCTGACCTTGCATTTGTAAGTCGCTCTGCCTCTGACAAAGTATCTGCTAAAATGTATAAATTATAAGGACAAAACTAAAAATGCAGTCTGTCGACTGCCAACTTGCGCATTGCACAGTGGTCGAACTATAGTAATAATACTATAATGCGCAAGCAGAGCACGCAAACATGTTCGACCTCTACGATCTTACTATCAGCTCCTTTGTAAAAGATTGAAATTAAATATCAAAAGAACAAGCATGTGTTGCAGGTGATGTTAGTGATAGTTCACACTCCCGTGAAGTGAGGGGCGCTATATATTAATACTATACTATATCAGTCAGGTCAAAAAGTGGTATGTCCTCAATGTTTGTGTTGATGTTGACGCCATTATGACATGTTTAACTGTCGGTGGATAATATATACAGTAAACTATGTATACATGTTGTATATGATCTGTAGCACATCTTCGTTACGTCACCATCAACACAAACATGGAGGACATACCACTTTCGGTCTGACCGACCAGAATACTTGCACGCTCTGTTTGCGCAAGTAATAAGATGCAAGGTGCCATCCTACAGGTTGGTCAGTGTGCCTGTGGAGGGGTGCTGAACAAGGTGCCATCCTACAGGTTGGTCAGTGTGCCTGTGGAGGGGTGCTGAACAAGGTGCCATCCTACAGGTTGGTCAGTGTGCCTGTGGAGGGGTGCTGAACATGGTGCCATCCTACAGGTTGGTCAGTGTGCCTGTGGAGGGGTGCTGAACAAGGTGCCATCCTACAGGTTGGTCAGTGTGCCTGTGGAGGGGTGCTGAACTAAGGTGCCATCCTACAGGTTGGTCAGTGTGCCTGTGGAGGGGTGCTGAACTATGACCAATAGCTGCACACGTCGTTAACCCATTCAAACCGGGAAAGCATCGTGTCATTTTAGATTATTAAAACATACCACATATACAAGCTTGCGGTGCGGATGGCTGGATGGACTGATCCTTAGCCCCACTGCTACAACAAGCCTAACAAAACGAATGAATATGAATAAGACAAACCATAGACTTGGCAGCCACATGACGTCGCGGGGGAAATCCAGAAGAAAAGTAGTAGCCTACCAATATAGTACCAGTAAGAGGCCTGAGGGCGAGAAGTGACCTCGCATGCATGCATCCGCCTAGTTGACAGCGACTGCTGGGAGAGTGTTTTGGAATGGGGGTCAGATCAACATATCCTCCTAGGTGACAGCAGACTGCTGGGCCAAGCACTGGCACTTTGGCGTGGGGGTTCAGATCGACATATGGAATGAATTCTATGCATATATGGAGCGTGTCTTGAGCGTACAGGGTTTGATGAGGTCAGATCAACATATGGAATGTCAGATTCAATTTAACCGTCCGTTTTCAACCGGCCATCATAAATGACCTACAAGCTGATGTTTTTTTTGGGGGGTATAAAATAGGGCTTGTGTGGCTAACTGGGTGTGAGTTGAAGGGTGTTTTGATGTCTGAGTTCAAATCAAGTTCATCTTGAGAACCACAACAATAAGCTTGCCAGTGTGTTATATTTAAAAATAAATAAATAAGAGGGATTATTTAAATGCACTGAACACATAACTTCAGAAGTCTGTCTACAGTATTATTTCAGTTGTTTAATCATGGAAATAAACTGAAATGTTTCAATTATCTTACTGAAATATAGCCAAATGATAGCTAAATAGCCCCCCCTTGTGATTCATTTTGGATAAAGTATACTGTGTAAGTAAAACATTTCCTGTATACAGTCATTAATTTATCCACTAGCTCTTAACAGTAATAGTCTGATTCAAAAGACATTCATTTTCTAAAGTTTCCAATTACCCACATTTTAATATTGTTAATCACCAACAGTACACTACACACAGGCATTAGGAAAAAGTAACATGATTCACAAAGCAAAGGGTTAGAAAGGTGAAAAGTGTTTACAATGAAAACAAACAAGGCACAAGATAAAGGTTCAAATGTCCCATTAAACACTACATCTGAACATGTACAGTACAACTCCACTGCCTGTGTGCCATTTCTTGTCTCATGTCCAAACTGTGTTCACTAGTCTAGACTGCTGGTCGGTATACTTCTCACAATCTCACCCCGCTAGGACTACTTTAGGTCAACAAAACAAAAGTGTTGAAACGGAAAAACGCCTCTGGCCTTTTATGAGCCAACTGGAGCGTTACATCCTGAACACTCCAAAGCGCGTCCTCTTGGTTGGTGCATTCAGAGCGGCGCTAAGGCTCAGTCCCAAAACCAGCCGCGTATCAGCAGGATCAATGATGCCATCATCCCAAAGTCTGTAAATGAGTAAAGATTACCTTAGGAAATGCCATGTTATGCCTCAATCAGTGTGTATAAGTATAGGCCTGTCACAATTCATTACATGATCTCCTAATAGCAACTATTTGAGATGATCGCAATTATCTTTGCATAATTGTCATAATCATTTCCCTGTTAAATTGTTCATCTTAAAAAAAGAAAAAACGGGTTGGCAATTTCCACTATTAATGTTGATAAGAATAAAGTAATTAAATAAAAGGGCACAGATATTTGTCATATCTGGCCTGTACACCCTTTTTTGTATTTTTTTTACAAAACCTGAAAGCCAAACAGAAATGTCATTTTAATCGTCAAGTAAAATGTCATAATCGTGACAGCCTTATGACTAATTGCATTGCAGTTTAATGGCACCATATTTTCGTGTCCAGGGGCCTGAAATGTAATTAATTATTTTCATAACTGGATGTGATGACCAAAATGTACCTTGCACTCGAGTAGTACGGGCTGCCTTCCTCCTCAAAGCGTTGCACTATTGGAGCTTTCATGGCAGCCTCTTGCTCTGCTGTAAACTGTGAATAAATTGATAAAGAAGAACATTGCCAAGGTTGCCAAACAGTATTATGTTGATGAGTTTGGCTCACAGTCAGCCACATGCTAATGTGCTGTGAAATGACAATTGAAGGGCTGTAATGCAAGCTTGCAGGGATGAGGCCTCTTGTGCTCTTGAACTAACAGGTACAAGCTGGCTCTTGACTTGGATGCTCAGCTTGGCTTCAGCAGTATCAGTCAACTGTGCTAAAGGAAGTCAGTTATGATGACATGTGGGTTTGCAACAGACAAATTAACTCTACTTTGCCACAAAGTGCTACTTTGCCTAAAAAGGAGGAGACAATATCCCCATCTCCTCGGGGACCCCAGTCAATGAAGTAAGTTCATAGGGTTTATGTGGTTAACTGTGATACTGTACAGCTGGAAACTAAGCTAACCAAGGACTATTAAATGGTCACCTCTTTTCCCTCGCGTGCCCTCTGATCCTTAGTGATGGTGGCGAGGACAGTGGCTGCCTGTTCACCTCCCATCACAGAGATTCTGGAATTTGGCCACATATACAGGAATCTAGGGCTGAGGGGGAAACAGGAGAAGCTGAACAACAAGCATTTACAACAGGACAACTACAATGATGTTACCAGCAGTGGTGGAATGGTGTTTTTTTTCACCGGTACCATTGCATTTTAATGACGTCACGAGCACACACAAACACGTGTGCGCCTACATGTGCACAGCGTATGAGTCAACTTGTGACAAATTCATTCTGCAGCTTTTGTAACTTGGTAAAAGGCAGCCAATGTATCAGTGTTATCAGAGGAGGAGAGGAGCAGATGTTTTTTTCTCATCTGTCTTTCAGCAGCCTGCCTGGCCTGGGCAAGAGCTCCATTGACTAACTTCCCAACAGACGCTATGCTTCTGCTATGGGGATTAGGGAGGCGCTCTAGCGTGCACGTCAATATACCTACATATTTTTTTTTGTACCACGCCGATACTGCATTCCACGATCATGACTATGATCATGACAATAAAAGAGATTGTTAAGGATTATGTACATTTTATACATTACATATTGCATTTTTAGCACCTGTAGGCTCTGCCACACATGCCGTAGTTTCCCGCGCCGTATGACCCTCCAACGATCACAGTAATCTTAGGTACATTGGCACAGGCAACGGCAGTAACCATCTTGGCTCCATCCTTAGCAATTCCTCCAGCTTCATACTCACGACCCACCATGAATCCTAAAGGGTGATTTATATTTAGTTATGTGCGGCGGTGTTGCACACTGAAAATGCACTATCTTCAAGCTCACAGCGTGCCACAGCACAATGTGAGCTTGTAGATTTGCTATTTTTGGTGTGACCACAGCACACAATACAACAGAACAGACCTACAGTGCGCACATTCCATGCTAGCACATATCACACGTTTCATTTTATGCACAACAGGATGTTAAGACAAACTTTCTATGTGAAGCAAAAAAACGGATAGTTAAAAATGGAAATACTCGGAAGCAGGAGAATTGCAAATCCTATTATTTTGCTCTGCAAATATAATGACATTAAGAATATTAATATCATGTAAATTGAGTTCTGAAGGGGGTTGTCTCTTTGCATTCATTAAGTAAAAAAACCCATATGAATTACAAGATTTGTGTGGGTGCTTCAAGTCCTCGAAAATGCTTAAATATTGATATGGTGTTTTCACCCTTCTGTAACTTCTTGAATTATGAATAATATCCTTGATGTTGCCTGAATCGCCCCATTATACAGAGTGGGAGGCAGCCGCGAGTTTGTGCAAAAGTGATAATGAAACAATTGGCAAAAACTCTAGTTATATTACTTTTCAATATTAGTATTACGTTTCTGTGTAACAAGCAGTATGGATTCCAATGTTCCCGGCCCAACTTACCGGTTATATTTTGGAGAAAGATCAGTGGAATGTTTCGTTGACAACACAACTCAATGAAATGTGTCCCCTGCAAAACAATTACAACTTAACTTAATACAATCACCAACTTAAAATATAGAGATGTAATGGACTTGGGTCATTTTCTCTGAAACACAATAAGCTGAATATATATATGTCTATATAATATAAATCATATTTTTGGGGGATTTTCTGCCTTTACTGATAGGACATAGTGGAGAGACAGGAAACAGGGAGCGAGAGAGAGACAGGGAATGAAAACGCAGAAAAGGTCGTCAGGATCGGGACTCAAACTCTCGACACACGTCAGGCATGCGACTATGCGCCTGGACCGCTAGGCCAGCTGGCGATTATTCTTTTCCCTCCCCGCTTAAAATTTATCAAACCTAATATAAACCTTAATATATTTGAGTCAATGTTGGCTAAACATCATTGTGCAGTTAAGAAGTCATGTTTGAATTGCATTCGCTAACCGACTCCTCATATAAAGCTGCACTTAGTCAGCAGACTACAAATAGTGTAATCAGCAGTAATGTCAAGTGAGTGAGGCATAGTCAATGTGTTGGACATGCCAGACTGCTGATATGATTATTTAAAAAAAGACACCCGTGTGAAGTGAGCAGCGCTCTTAACATCGTACATCATCATGACGTAAAATAGATAGACAGTAGACACTATTTGCTCAAGACACTATGACGTAAAATTCTCTATTCATTGTCAATGCATTGTGCAGGACAAAAATAGACTGTCTACAACCCTCCTCTGACACAGAGTGAGTAGGCAAAATTGGTACCATATTATAATGTGCATTAGCGATTGATTTGGTGGCACAAAAGTACTTTACAGTCAATGCATCAGGATGAAAACACAATAAAGCCCGGGGGCTTCAATTTCCATCACTCTAGGTCGTCCTCAGACAAGCCCTCTATCTCTTTAGGTCGTCCTCAGACTAGCTCCTGTGTCTTTCTTGAGTACATCCACTCCATTGAGGACCATTTTTACGAAGATAGGTTGAAAATGGGTACATTTGTGCTTTAACTGATTGTCTTGGGTCTGTTCAGAGGGCCGTGGGTCTACTGTGTGTACCATTCACCCCTGAGGGGATTCATTATTTGGGAATATATTGTGTATGGGCTATATAGGCTGTGAGCTGAGCAAAAAACAGTCACAACATAAATATAATATCTGTCATGTTTAACAACCAATTTATTGACGATGTGTGCTAAGTGAATGGGGGGAGAAACACTCCCCACAGTATATAGAACAAGGTGATTACTCAGAATGACTTTGTATTGATTGGTACAGTATTTACCTTAAAGGGCACTCTTAAAGGGATGAGTGGTCTTAAACCATGCCAAGAAAAAGCACCCAACCCATAACAGAATCCTAAGCACAACTGTCTGTGCATAGTAGATCTACTCTCGATATACTTTGTAGCAATCAATTACTCAGGTGTATTCATTATTCTGACAGCTACCTGGAAAGGCCCCCTACAGTTAATAGGATTGAATGCATCGCTTGGCCAAATAGAAGCAATAGGTGCAAACATTTGTCGCCACTTGATACATCAACGTATTGTTTGCAAGTTAGCAATGTTGAAAAAGTATGTCACTTTGTGCTCTAACGGGATCATAAAAGTTATCTGTTGTCTTTTTGGAACTTTTCTTTCACAACTAGTTTGACCTTTATAGTTTAGTTTTACTTTAGAAACATTGGTCACAGGGTCCTGCAGTCTTTCTGAAAAAGCACCATGCATGTCTAGACATCAGTTCCCCATCCACCAAGCTCTCTCCACAGTATACCAAGTACATCTGAGAAAATAAAAATATAAGCAGGGGCATATACTATTCTACAAAGGACTGTTTCAGCTGCCTGCAGATACAAAGGGTACTTTGATGCTTTACCTTTTTTGCAGACTCTGAAAACAACACTCCGTTGTTGCCAATGATTCCGACAGGGTAACCAAATATTCTTGAAAAACCTGAACACAGAAACACACATAGTTTATTTCCAAAAGGTTTTAACCACATGAACCCTACCCTACGTAGCGTTCCTATTCTGGACATGTCATAAAACGTTCAACAAAAGTAGGTGAACATTCTGCAACAATAACACATCTACAAGCTGTTGTGTTGTGGCTGTGAGCTTGTAGATCTGCTGTTTTCAGTGAAGAGATCTGGTCTAGAAGGAAAAAAGGAGGGCCAAGGATAGGTCCCCGGGGGACCCTGGCTCTTCACATATTGATATTACGTTACTGTTTGTGTGAAGTTTGCTTAACGAGCTGGCTAGAGCACACAAATCATCTGTGTGGTGCATGTTTTTGGCATTGTGCATGTGTTATGGAACGGCACAGGACAATGGTGGGGAGAGGCTATGATAAACAAAATTAAATGGTGGGGAATCTAGTTGGGCAGAAATGAACATTGCCTATATGGGAATTGTGTCATGAACAAAGGAATCCAGGGGAAAATACATTTTGAGTCTGCAACCTACAGTTCAAGAGTTATAGGACAAAAGGTAAAGTGGGATCTCCACAAGGCCAATTTGACTTATTTTGGCCTATAAGAAATGTGATTGATTGTTCAGAGGGTTGTGAGATTTGCCGCAGACACACACAGAGACGCGTGATAAAACAATATCTGCTTGTGGACACAAAACTGCTTCAGAAGAACAATGTACGTTTTTACATGCATAGGTTATCAACTACAAACTATTTTCATACTTCATGAGTTTCACTTTACCAGACATTTCCTGATGGTTCAGACTGTTCATGCAAGATTTGTTTATAGGTAGTTCTGTTGCTGCTATTGGTGTACTTTTGACTGGACAGACATACACAAAGAATGCTTACATAGGGGGCATGTTCTACAACAAGTAAAGCATTATTTCACACACCTGTGACCAGTGTATCGCCGTAAAAAGCCTTGAACTCGTCAAATTTGCTACCGTCCACAATTCTGGCAATGACCTGCCGACAAAACACCAAAAGACTAAATTAAACGCATGACAAGTAAAACAAAACGTTTTGTATGTTTTGTGCACACCGACTTTTCTTCCTTGACAAATTTTCTGTCTTGCAAAAAATATATACTGTATATATATTAAAAAACCTTGGTATAGTACCTCTCTGCAATCAACGTTACGTTTCAGGTTGTCTCCAACTATGCCATAGAGCTCATCTGCTGGATAGAGAGGAGGTTCTGAAGGTTCTGTGGTAACCTGAAATACAGTATACAGCACAAATGCCAAATCAAGAAAAGGATTGGATTGTGGAACTGAAGGACATGTCCCAGGCATGTTCAGTAGCTGAAACCACCCTGCCAATGCTGCTGCCATTTGCCAAATTACTGTAATTAAGTAAAACTCAGTAGGTCAATCAGTACAGTTTCACCATTCATTAATCATCGGCATTAATATTAATATTATTATTTTTAAACTTTATTAGCAGACTCAGGTCCATAAAACAGTACAAGAACATTAAAACAAAACATAAAACATAGAATGGTACAACTTAAGCCATAGGCAGCACATACAGGGATTTTAACCAGTGTACCCTTAGTTTGGATGTATATCGAGCACAGCTCAAATTAGGGCTTGTGAGAGCCATAATTATACTGAAACATCCAGCTGTTGCATGAACTTGTACATTAGGTTTCTTAAAAGTGCATTAAAAGTCCTCACACCAGCAGTGACAAACATATGACTAGCACTGCCCCCTCTGGGTTGTTTAAGGAGTATTGTCATTGCATCATTGTATACATACTATATGCATACTAGACTTTTTGTAAACTGACCACAGGTGAGCAGTATAAAGCGGTGTGCAATATGCCTTAAACAATGACACTTTCACTTTAGTGCAACAGTGACTGAACTTTCGGGCAATAGTGTTAGCCTGAGCATACAACTTACGACATTGTCTGTACATGTCATCAGTCATTTGATCTGTGACAAAATGACCAAGATATTTGATTTTGTGCCAGACCTCCAGACTATTGTCTGACAATCTGAACACAGGGAAGTTAAGGTTAAGGCATTGTAAATTATGTAATGTTGCACACCATACACAGAACATATATCAAGTAGCTGTTGCATACCAGCACTACTGGGACTGAGGACCACCAGGTCATCTGCATACATCAGGTGGTTCACAAGTGTATCACCGACCATGCAACCTGTATTACAGGCTCTCAGTTGAGCCGACAAGCCATCCATATATAAATTAAATAAAACTGTGGATAAAATCCCCCCCTGCCTTACGCCATTGCTGACCCCAAATGGAGCTGAAATACACCCTCCCCACTTGACCTGCATGGTCTGGTGGGCGTACCAGTAGGCCAGGACCCTCACAATATATCCAGGCACTCCTTTTTGCTTCATTTTAATAAATAGCTTTCTGTGATTGACCCTATCAAAGGCCCGGGAGTCGGGACGCATCAATAAAACACATAAGAACTGAAGAATTAAGATTATTTATTTGCTCACAATTTCCTTAAGAGCAAATATACACAAGTCTGTACCATGCTTTGGTTTAAAACCAAACTGGTTATCTAGAGATTGGATATATTTGACAACTCTACCAAGTAGGATGCTTTCCATGACTTTGGAGATTATGCTGGCTATAGCAATGGGTCTATAGTTACCCAGGCTACTAACCTTCCCCGCTTTGTCTTTGATAACTGGGACAAGTAATACTGACAGCATGGAGTCAGGTAGAATGCCATGGATCATAAACCCAGAAAAGCAGATAGATAACAGCTAGCCTGAGACTAGCATTTTTCAGATGTTCTGCAGAAATAGTCCATGCCACAGGCTTCATATACCTTGTGTTTTTATACAAATATCATCATTGTTCATGTCAGAGTTATCCTCAAACAGATCACTATTAAATGAATGCAGTTAAAAAGAGAGCTATAATGCTGTTGCCATAATGCCACAATATTATCAGCTCCAGATATGCCTTCAACATTACTAGGTAATGATGGTTTACTGTTAGTAATAGCTCTCACCTCTTTCCAGAAGTCATTGACATCATTACCCAATAGCTTGCTGGCCATGGAATCTGCCCTCATGACTTGCTCATTTTTAGAAAGAAAACGTACAGCATATTTGAATCAAGCATTGGTTATCTTTTTTTGCTCAAGCTCAGGCCCTTGCCTAGGTCTGCCAGCTATAGCCCACTGTTTAAAAGCATCCCTAGCTTCAGCATGAAACAATGCTACATGCTCGTTCCAGCCTGGTCTGACATGAGAGTTGTTTTTCCGCTTGTGGTGGGATTTGCCACTTTGAACCAAGGCAGCCACTATGTCCTCATATAGGGAACAGAGGGCGCTCTTATGCGGAACACTTTTACAATTAGCGTCATTACACATAATAGCATCTGTAGGTAAATAGATATTACTTAACCTTTTATCAGTGTTCATATAAAATAACAGTAAGTCCTCTTTTGACAGAGTTGACC
>OOFJ01034622.1:0-13576 GCA_900323375.1 Benthosema glaciale
TAATAATAATAATAATAATAATAATAATAATAATAATAATAATAATAATAATAATAATAAATATCCTGCAATCTATTCACTATACGTAACATACCAAAATATATATACAATATCATCCACCAACCAGAAAGCCTTATCCACCAACCAGAAAGCCTTTTAAAATTTGGGGTTCTTCTGGAGATCTTTGAGTGGTGGCACTTTGCCCTTAGTACCCAAGCAGTATGCTACAGTATGGCTTCCCAAGAGAGGTTGCCAGCTTCTGAGACATTTACCAGATGGCAGTGCCTGCCTGTGCCACTGTGCCAGTGTCATGGTAGATGACAAGGTTGATGTTGTCAGCTTGATGCAGGAGAATTAAGATTAAGAATATGTCTGTATCTGGGGTCCTCATCAGTCACCACTGCTGACTTGAAGCCCAGCTTGAAAGTCAGCTTTTGCTTCTTGTTTGGGTCCAAGAAGCTAGCTTGTCTCACCCCCAGCCTCAGCATGGAGAAAATCAATCTCAGCCTGTATATTGTTTATTTCAAGAGTTATGGTACTTCAGTTTTTCTCCATTTGAATGTTTTCTGGTCATTTTTGGCTGTTTTTATTTTGAAATAGAGTCAAGATGTACTTGAATCTTAATAATCGCCACAATTCCTTGGGTCCAAATTATGTAGAAAAATGTGTTCATCATCTGTTGTTTAGTTAATTTTCTGTTAGCTCGCTCCATTGTATGGTTAATTTTGGGTATAGGAAAGGGTTAAAATAAACCCCATGGGACATTAGTTGACCCGGGCAACAATAATTAATTATAACTAGACACCATAAGGGTCCTAAAAATCATGTCCTTCGGGTACTGTGGGAGCCTCCCCCTGCCCAACTACAGTATACGTATTCAGTTTGTCATGTTACTTTAGTGTAGTAGAGAATGGAATAGGCCGTGAACTGCTGGAGCACATGCTGTCAGCGCCATCTGCTGGCGTTATATTGTACAAAGAAAAATGCAGTTTTATTGCTGTAGAGTGTGGACCAGTAATTTGAACCCTGTTCATTTGTGGAAAATACAGAGGGTTTAAGTGGTTAATTTTAATTTAGTGAACATCTGAGGTTGTGTGGTGCAATATTGATTTGATATATCTCTAGGCCTGTGGTGTGATGTACATACACACAAGTAACAAAAGCCATGCATTGGAGGGCCCTTAAAACACAAGGGAGACAGACAATCTATGAACAGGTCACGTCTCTCTCGTCCAAGGAGTAGGACTCAAAGTAAGGAAGTTGACCAACTGATATCTGTGTATCGTAAAGATACAAAGGTATAGGCTGCCCTTCCAACAGAGGAAAAATAAGGTAATGCAGATAACTTAAGTAGGAACTCACAATTCTTACTTAAGTAGTTGCAATGTAGTGTTACAAGTAAAAGTCTGAAATTCAAAATGTACTTGAGTAAAAGTACAACTGTATTGGTATAAAAATGTAGTTAGTTAAAGTACCAAAAGTAGAAAGTACTCTCCCATCATGCAGAATGTCCCATTTCACATGTTTGTACAAAACACATTGTTTTCAACTAAGTGTACATTGCAACATGTACATTGTGTGAGCTTGTAGATAGTCTATTTGTACAGTACTTTAAGTTTAGTAAATGTATTTTGTCACTTTGTCACTGTAAAAGAAAGGAAAATAAAAAAAGTTGTGAAAATGGGAGATCTAACAAGCTAACAAAGTCTTGAGCTTTTGAGCTTGTATACTAACCACTTGTACATATAAAGTTTCCACTCCATGGTGACAATATGCAAAGGGAAATATATTGACAATTTCATCAACAAATAAAAACTAGACTAAAATGTTACGGAGGGACTAGTGGAAATTTAAGAGATCCAGAACTAAACGTATTTTTTATGTTTGATGGGTGTTGTACAATAATAGATCTAAAAGCTCACAATGCGTTGCGCTGTGACACGCTGTCTAGTATCTATCTAGTATACATACAGTAGGCTATTATGTAGTATGCCTATGGATACTGCATACTAGATGTATGCACCTTGACTAGTATAGTATGCAGGGGCGGCCTTATGAATCTGGAGGCCCGTTTCAAGACCAAATATGAGGCCCCCATATGTACCTATGACTACATTATTCTATTGATACAGGCGTTTTCACTGTTCAATATATTGTGTGCAGCCATTACTCTCGACAATTACGCATCAACAACACCTCTCCTCATCCTGTCGTCCCTTCACAATAAAGTGTCTCCCGTTGACCTCCCAATGTTGCACATTTTACCCAGGTTATTAAGAGGAAATGAGCATAACTTAACAGAAAGAGAGAGGGCCAAGGGTGGCGGGGGGTTGACTCACGCCTGACGCTTGATGGTCAGTCGGAGCTTGGAGGCCCCCGAGGGGTGAGGCCTGTTTCAATTGAAACTGGTGAAACATAAATAAGGCCTCCTATGATAGTATGAATACTATGTATCAACCATATAGGGTGCTTTTCAGTTAATTGGAAACATGAACTGAACTTGAACATGTACAGATCACAGATCTGTACAGATATGTATTGTGAGCATCATTTAATAATCAAACAAGGCTATCACATATTTTCATACCAAGAAAACACTGTATATTTATCCTGTAGATAAAGTGATGGTTGCTGTGGGACAGAAACCTCATATCTCCATTTCAACTTTGACATTTTATTTTGTAACTTTTGTCATATACGGTGTAGTGACACAACAGTAGAAGAAATAGAGAATAAGCTCTACTAAACCAGTGAGAGTTCAAATTTTATTTATATTCCAATAAATATAATTGAGGGGTCCATTACCAGTTCAAATATGATTATTTTGGGGGGGTCTGCAGCCTGAAAACAACAGAAGTTGAAACATTGATGATAACAAATATAATTAAAAATATAATCACAAACCCATCACCATCTGAAAGGCACTTTGCAGAATAATTGAGAAAAATATATGTGAGTTCTTTCTGAATACATGTATATATTATGACAAATAAACCAACACAAATAACAATCACTTAAAATAAAACTATTTATAATATCAATAAAACAGTGCAATAATATGCCTTTATGCTGCAGTGTCACAGTTACAGTACAGAAATGGAATAAACATGGAAATGGAACCGTACAGTTTTGCATTGACGTTGATATTGGGCAGAAACCTCGTATCTCCATATTATTTACACTTTTTATGTTGTTTTTTGTTGTGTTTTCTTTTGGAAATTAATGCCCTACTTCTTCGCACAACAGTGTATAGTGAAAACAGCAGATCTACGAGTTCAAACCGCGTGATTGGCTATTTCCACTTGTTTTTAAATGTTGTTAAAATGATAATAAATCTTTTTAGACATACAAGGTTTCCTCACCCGATAGCAATGATTTGCAAGCATTAAGAAAAATAAACAAGGATCAGAAACAAGTGAACTGGCTTCAGAACATTCATTCTGTCAACTAAAAAGAGGACTAAAAAGGTTTGACTAAAACTGTGACTAAAATGTATTGTCAATTTTGTCAGATTCGTCAGATCCAGCAGAACTAAGACAAGTACTTTAACGCTTGGTCGTGTGCGGGTGTCACACGGTTGTCTGAAAAGGGGCAATCTACAACCTCGGATTCAGTCTATAGAGAATAGATTCAGTCTGATATAGAGCATCGCAGTAACGTCAGGACCTCAGTTCCAGAAGTGAAAAACCCATTCATTTTCCTCATAGACTTTTCAAAAGTATTTATTAAAAGACGATTACGCAGCGGACAAAGCCAACTCGGATGGTGACAAATCATGACAATAAACACAATGTTTTGGGCCAATCAAATAATTTTTAAGAAGAAAAACGAAACAAAAAGTGTTGTATCCTGCCGTCTTCTTACTAATGATTTAATCGGCCCAAAATATTGTGTTTGTTGTCATGATTTGTCACCATCCGAGTTAGCTTTGTCCGCGGCGTAATCATGTTTATATAAATCATTTTAGAAATGTCTATGAGAAAAATTAACAGGGATTTAACTTCCGGAACGGGCGTAGGGGGCGGGACTGCGATGCTCTATAGAGGATATATACTGTAGTCTAGAAGTAGCAGACAGAGTCAGTCTATAGAGGACAGATTCAGTCTATAGAGTATAGATTCAGTCTGATATAGAGGATATATACGTGTAGAGTCTAGCAGTAGCAGACAGATTCAGTCTATAGAGAATAGATTCAGTCTGATATAGAGGATATATACGTGTAGAGTCTAGCAGTAGCAGACAGTCAGTCTATAGAGGACAGATTCAGTCTAGTGGATAGATTCAGTCTAGCAGACAGATTCAGTCTAAAGTCTGCTCCATCGGCTCTCAGATGTTTTAGCTGGAGACCCAAGAAGAAACATTCAATGTCTCCCCCGGGAAATCGTAAAATGTATAAAAACTGACAATATGAAATCAGATAAGACACAGAGTGCCGGGCCACATAGGTTTTGTAGCAATCGTTGAGTGAAGACACTATAAAGGTGGAGTGTTGCTTCAGTGAAGACACCACTATACTGTAAAGATGAAGTGTTGCTTCACTGAAAGCACCACTGTACCTAACCATTTTAAAGAACTAAATTGGCTCCCTGTTGAAGGTAGAATACAACAACTGAGACTCATTATGGACCGGTCTATACAATTCTAAAGGATCAATGCCCAAAATATTTGAAAGATTACTTCCAGTATGTAAGTGACTCCCACAGCTTGAACACAAGGGCTAATGTAGCACCAAACCTAAAAAAAATAAGGTAGGTAGATTCCAATCATTCCAATACACAAGGAGGGAGGAGTGGAACAAAATCCCAAAGGAAATTAAGTTTGCCCAGTCTTTGAACAGTTTTACATGTCTTTTATGACTTGTCTTTGTTGTTGAATGCTATTACTGCAGTGATTTTCGTTAGCTATAATAGAATAACATGTGTTATTAGTTAGATACCACACATATGGTGCAATTATTTATTTTGGGGTCGCAATTATGGAATTAAGTATCCTGAATATTTGTGCTATATCAGGATAATTCTATAATGCAGCTTGGTGAATTGTACCATGAATGTATCACATAAATAAGAAATACAGATGGAGTGTTGCTTCATTCGGTAGGACTAGTGAGTCTCACACGTTGCTTCTGTGTTCCTGTTCTCTAAGCAAAAGTTATCTCAGCAGTTGATTTCAAAGCTCAAACAGTTCACTGCATTTTTAATTGTTGTTTTCCAGCTCAGGTTTCTCACTTCATAAAATAAAACCAACAACAATCTGCTACTGGCCTTGTAGGTAGTCACTTTTCCTTCTTTTTATCCTGCACAAAACGGTGCCCCCAGTTAACGGAGGACATTGAGATTAACATTATATCTCTGTCTCTGTGTCTTAGTGACACTAAGTAACGCTCATGTAATTCATTTTGTCCAATCTGTATGGTTGAGTATGTTAAAGGGATCCCTGGCTAATAAGCCTTGTACCTGCCCTCTATAACTAAGACCCCACTCTTTAATTAGACATTAAAGAGAGGGGTCCTGCTTTTTTGGGAGGCATAAAAGTCCACAGACGTCATTTCTGAAAGCCAGACATTGGAGGGGCTAGCGCCCTCAAAAATCACACTTGTGTGAAGTGAGCGGTGCCATTTATCATGATGTATTGACCCACATGTCGTCAAAGGGGGCAGATTAGACATACACAGAAACATGACGTCACAGGGGGCAAAATAGACATACAAAGCCACACGTTGGAGCAGTTAGCATTCTTTGCCCCCCCCCCCCCTTCCCCCCAAGAGGGAGTTTGATGTCTTGAAACCATTAAATAATTTTTATTAACACATCTTATAGGGCCGATGATGTATGATGATAAGAGCACCTCTCACTTCACACGGTGTGATTTTTGAGTGGTGTGAAACACCACTCCTATAACCAGCTTTGTTCTGGACTCGAAACGTCCCGTGTCACACCCCCTCCACCGTGGACAGGTATGAAGTAATTTGAGTTCAAACGGGTAGGAATCATTACATAAGAGTCATGTGAAGACTAGTACGTAAAACGTTACATCAGACCAGTGCTGGACAGTGCGTATAAAAGGGAATGCAATCAGAGAATCAATCACAAGTATTGGATCATCTTGAAAAGATGTCCTGAAGACCTCACACCACTCAGTTCACACGGGTGTGATTTTTTTATTATAGTTATAGAGGGCCTTCATAATGTATTAAGGCATATGAGTTTTATTAGCCAGGGATCCTCTTAATACACTGTAACTAATACTATTGGGGTGGTTGCATTTGTTCTCCCTGCCCTTCTATTGAGGCGTTTAGATCGTGTCAAAGGTCATGTATCACCTAGATCGGACAACATTTCGACCCGATGTTCGAGATTCAATTCATCACCTGAGAAAGCAGGCGTGCTCCATTAGTTCAATGGTAAATAAAGAAAAAGTCAGCACTTGCGCAGGAAACAGGGTTCAAATCCAGGGTAGTTACATAGTGTAACTTTAACTGGCGGTGGCTTTGTCGAGTCCGTTGGTATTCTCAGGAAACATGCCTTCCTCGACGGCCACCTTGGACTCATGGACCTAAAAAATAAATAAAGAAATAGATGAATTATGTTATCTACAAATGTCTTCTAAATCCAGTTTTCTGACAAATGTTACATGAGCGGTGCTTAAACTATTTCATGTCAAGGACAGTATTTGGCCCATCTCAAAATATTTTGTTTCCGGGGGCAACGCAGGAGCAAACAACTTAACATACAGATGTGTTTCCAGAAGCGATGTAAAAGAGGTCAGTCTACCTCAGGCTACATTTCTGCTCTCTCTTCGAACTCACTGATTTTAAAACTGATCACCCTGATCGGTTGATCTAATAACACGTACTCACCGTGAATGGCTCACTGATTCCGATAATGCACTGCATGGTAGCACTGTAGTAACACAACACACACTCTCCTCCTCGCACGGGAAGCTCCTCCTTACTGATGTACACCTGCAACACAACCACATGTATACTTTATAATGTCTGGTGTAAGTCCCTGTGCTGGATTTTCTTGAGGTGTCCATGTGGAACTCATCATCTACAACTCTCAACTGGTTGCAGCCTAAATCAAGACG
This sequence comes from Benthosema glaciale, assembly GCA_900323375.1. Classification (NCBI taxonomy): domain Eukaryota; kingdom Metazoa; phylum Chordata; class Actinopteri; order Myctophiformes; family Myctophidae; genus Benthosema; species Benthosema glaciale. Next base: position 7,090 of record OOFJ01034622.1, read on the forward strand.
GCAATTTTATTGGTTTATCTTCATTCTAAAATGCATTTATTTTAGTTCCCATTCTTATTTGATATCTACTTCATCATATCCATTTAGACACCTGCAATATCCTTACTTTGGTGTACCAAAGTAAGCGGTTGGATGGAGGTAATTCTGCTTCAAAGCTCCATCTGATTGGAATGATATTCATCCTTTATCTCTTAGATCCATTTCATCCTTCAGTCGCTTCAGGACTTCCCTACTCTCTATTCACATCTTGAACCAACAAGTTTGTGCTTCTAAACTGACTGTACCTGTAGGGACATAATTTATTTCTCTGATGGTGTGGTCTTTGGTGGGGTGGGAGAGATTGTATGAATGTATCTGCCTCTATACCTTGTTGAAAAGGAGATGCTGAAATTCAAGGGGCTATCCCATCAATACAAATCTGACTCCTGCAGCATTTTTCAGATTTCTTTTCATTATTATTATTATTATTGACTGGTAAATGGACACTTCGACTATACCTCCTGAACGACTGCTGCCCTGATTGAACAGACATAGGGCTCCATTTTCGTCACTCGCTAAATCCCTTATTCCTAAACCTCTTTGCCTTTTTTACTATTTTGAAAACATTTTTGAAAAGTTCAACTAGCCAATCTACATTGACACGTTGTGAGCTTGTAGACTGGCCAGTTTAACTACCGGTATTCAAAAATGTTTTCAAAATAGTAAAAAAGGCAAAGAAGTTTATGGATAAGGGATTTAGCGAGTGACGAAAATGGAGCCCATAGTTTACCTGGACGAGTTGTTCGTTGAAGGACACTTCTTGGTCTTTGACCCAGGTGTAGGTGATGTGATCTGACACAGTACTGAACCCCACCTAAAAAATAATAACATGCATACATTAATGCTCAATTAACACCTGAAATATCCACTAATTATAAGTAACAGGCGCTGGAGGGGAGAAGATGCAGAGCAGTGTAAACCACCATGGTATCAATGGCAGCGATCCGATCACCCTCTGACCCTAAACCAGAACCCTAGCAATAACCATACTGTGGTCTGTACCACAAACTAACCATGACATAACCATAACATAACCAGTGTGTTCACCCGATAGAGACCAATCCAGTCCCAGGCACTGGAGGGGAAAGGCTGCAGAGCCGTGTAGAGCACCATGGCATCAATGTCAGCGCTCCAATCACCCTCTGCTTGGAGACGCACCAGAGGACTGTCAAACATCTTCCTTAACTGTAGGAGAAAGAGCAAAAAAGGAGGAGTAGCAATAGAGCACCGGAGTCCTGACGTCACAAGCTCATCCCGTGGTTCACAGAAGTAGTTTCTCTATGGAGAATAACATGGGGCCCTCTTAAAATCATCTCATATAAGATTTGTGGTCCGAAAGTAAACAAACTGTCTCAGCGTTATTGTCGGGGAGGTGTCTCTGTATTGTTTATGACCGTCAGTCACTCATATAGTAGTCTGTTTCTAGCGAAAATGTAACTAATTCTACAGCAGTAATAATAGTGTTCTCTCAGTCAGTTGATTCTTCATATCCACATGAGTGTAATGGCCGGGATGATTTCTTTATATTTCAAACACAGCCTCTTATTTGAGGCGATCTAAAATCCCCCTATGGGGATTACATAAATATATAAAAATCAAGTCTGCCCCATCTCTAATCCAGCTTCTGGAGGAGCGATATGCCGTGATCCTGGAAAAAGCTTTTGTTTTCTTCTTTGTTTTAAAGAGTTATGTTTGGGCTTATCAATAAGACTGACAGGAAATGGGGAGGAAGATGGGGAGTGACATGCAGCAAAAGCCGTGGGGATCGGGACTACATTGTAGCCTATGTGGGGTGCATATCGTCGTCCTAACAGTACGGGCAAGCAACGACATCCCTAACCTAACCCTAACTGCACACGGAAGCCACGGGTGTGTCTAAACCGGCCATGTATGTCGGAGCCACGGATGAGTCTTAACCCATTCTTACTCAAAAACGTGTCAAGACATCTGTGAACGTCTTAGCGCGATATCATTGATATCAAACGATTATCATGAATACAGACTATATTTGGGTCAGGAGTATTTTGGCCTATACTGCTTCCCGTAGCCTGTGATGTTGCACGCGCAACACCACGCCATTCACTTCCGTGTTTACACTCAGAAGCGTCGTAGCTCCTCTCCTAGAGCGAGCAGCAGGTCCTTTCTGCAGTTTTCTCTGGCAATAGCCACTCGGAATGAAATATGAACGCCTGTATCGTTACGTGAGATGTCAACAAAGGTAATAACAAAACATTTTTCACTCTGTTTTTTTTCTGTGTTGGTCGGATGGGGGGGCTTTCAAAGTGAGCGCTGGAGCTGCGCTGGCAAGGTCTACCGATCTAAAAAAGAATTATTTGGCGTATCGAAAGTGTTAACAGGCCACGTACTGTATGTCAGACTAGGTATATGCACCACTGCAGTGGTGCAGTAACAGAACAGCAGTAGTTACCTGTATGTTGAAGATGCTGAGTAGCAGTAGTTACCTGGCTGTAGGGTTTGGGTTAGGGTTACCTGTATGGTACAGTTAACAGGTAACAGTAACAGAACAGCAGTAGTTACCTGTATGGTGAAGATGCTGAGTACAGGTTTGTGGTCGCTGATGCTGTACTCCATGATGCTGGTGTACGACTCCTGTTTGATCTTCAGGGGAAAGGCTTCGTCCTCCTCCTGCTGTTTGGCCTTCGTCCGTGCCAGCGCCCGCTCTTCACCGCTGCCATCCTCGTCATCCTCCTCATCTCTCTCCGAGGCTTTGGGTCTCAGGCGCCACAGCACCCTGTCTGTCCACGCAGGCTTACGCTTCTTACCGCTGGACAACGTGACAAGAGGGACACACCCCCGGGTTCATTTCGTTTTAGTCACATTTTAGCAATCTGAAATGTTTTCGTTTTAATCGACTGAATTTTTGTCGTCTAAATCTACAGTTGATTTTGTCAAAACTGTATTTTGGCAGGGCTTGATGCTGTTGAAATGCCTGATTTTACACTTGGTTGCATGCTGATCTACAAGTTTACGTGAGCTTGTAGAGTGCAACACCAGAGCGCAACCAAGGTCTATCTAAAGAGGTCGGGAAGCGAAGACCATACTTCCGTACTACGGTGGAGTCCTGGGAGGAAACGGACATGCGCAACGTGCATGTACAACGTCCTGGTCTCCATTGCGCATGTCTGTTTACCCCCAGGACTCCACCGTAGTACGGAAGTATGGTCTTCGCTTCCTATCCTTGCTCTACTATCCTTGAGCGCAACCAAAAATGTATTTTAGTTCTGTTCTACTGGATCTCTTCTCCACTAGTCCCTCCCTAACCCTAGTCCCTCCCTCCCTCCGTCCCTTTAGTCTAGTTTTTATTTGTTGTCAATATTTTTAGTGGGTTAATGCACACAATATCAGCTCCAAAAGCAACACAATTAAGACATGCTGATGGAAGCATCATAAAGGAACACGTTGTCAGTTGCCAAGGGACACGTTGTCAAGCCTTTTGGCTGCCTGCTCCAAACACCATGACAATACTATCGTCAATTTTATTCTTTGAAATTCTGAATTATTTTCTTTGTCATTTGGTCATAAGTATTATGTAATCTTTTGTTATCATCGAAAACCAAATTGGAGCAATAGTCTGGAAACATACTGTGCATGTTTTTCTTTTCCACGCTCCCTATTGGTTACGCTCCTATTTCAATCCACACAACAAACACAAATCAACTTTCCAAAAAGCTTGTACTGTAGATCAGCTAGTTTGGGCCAACGTTCCACTCAGAATAGGGATGCTGGGATTTCAAGTGGTTAAGCATATTTTGAATATCGTAATAATATTGTTAATCACAATTATTTTTCGCACGATAATCGTGATTTTCATAATCATCCCTAGTGTCTACCACCATTACAAACAAGGATGACGCCCAGTTGCAAACAACGATGATGAGGCACAGGTCTGATGTCTTCAATGGACCAAGGGCCTTAAGGGGAACAACCGTGGTTACAGTTTAATTACGGAGACGTGTGTGTGCTATTGAAACAGGACATGTTTCAATAGCACACTATTTGTATCAATAGTAGAGAGGTTATGGGAGTAAAAGGAGGCATAACACAAGGACAAGTTAATGCGAGGAGGGACACAGTGGGCTTTTTGAACTCTTACTTAAAGGCAAACCATGTCCTGTAGCACCTGTGGAGTCGAACAGAGGCAAACAAATTCAATGCATACAAACAGCTGCCGAAAGGGACAACTTCATGCTTGGCTCAGCACCAAGCATAAAGGATGTGCATCACATTATATTTTATTTTGAAGTTCTCAAACGGCACCACAGCGACTCACTGTACCACAGTGAGCCTGCAGTTCAAACTGCAATGTGGAGTTTTCAGATCTAGTACAGAGCCCTGGGGGACCCCGATTAACGTATAAAGGGTTTAAGACAGTGGTTAAAGCAGCACTATGTAACTTTTTAACAACTATATAGTATATTATGTCCCACAAAATGATAAAGTTACATGTTTAAGCAATAACAATCATCCTGCCATAAATGTATAGGCTTAGGGGGGGTCCCTGCTAGGGGCTTGACTGTATTACTATGTATAGGGCAAACGATGAGTTTCATCCGGGCAGAACTGCTAAGTCAAAGCGAAGACTGGTCAATCACAGCACGTCCTCGCCCGACATGCTTGCAGAGGCTCTTGGGTAATGAAGTCAAAGACGTTGTTAAGGTACTTTCAGATGGGCACCGATTAAGGCAGACATTGTCACCTGGATCAACGACAGGTCTGCTCATGAGGGGCACAACAATGCAAGCGCATAAAAAACAGCTAAACAGGTCTGGTCAGTCGCGGGCGTGTGCACGTAACGAGCATGCGCGCGACAATTTCATGGGACCCCATAGGTTCTCATATGTATAACATTTGCATGGTGGGCTGGGTTACAGGTATAATGCATGCGTGGTTGCTAGGCGGGGTTACCTGCTGTCATAGGTGTCCGAGTTGAGGTCAAACTTGTACGTCGGCTGGAAGTCCAGAGAGCCTTCTGAAAACTGCTGGATGATTGGTTCCTTCTGCTTCATCATGGTCAGCTGACAACGGCAACAATAACAGCATAAATGCATACACAACAGCAACATGAATGCATATTAATGTACATAAGAACAACAATAACATAAATGCATGCATAACAACAACATGAATTCATAATTAACATACAGCAATAATAACACACATTAAATAAGTACATATTTGTATGATTGGTTCCTTCCGTTTCATCGGTGGCTCAGGGGTAGAGTGGTGGATAGCAACCACAAGGTTGCCGGTTCGAACCTGGGCTCCCCCAGAGTTAGTGTCAATGTGTCCTTGAGCAAGACACTTAACCCCTAATTGCTCCTGATGTGCTGGTAGGTGTCTTGCATGGTTTTCTATGTAAAGCGCCTTGGATAAAGGCACTATATAAATGCACCATTTACCATTCATCATGGTCAGTGTACAACAACAGCATGGAAAGTACAGTTCATTTTTGGCAACTGATAATAATGGTTGTGTGACCATTGTAAATGGTAAATGGTAAATGGTGCATTTATATAGCGCCTTTATCCAAGGCGCTTTACATAGATTGTGCATTACATTCACCCATTCACACACTGATGACAGCGGAAACCATGCAAGGTACCTACCAGCACATCAGGAGCAATTAGGGGTTAAGTGTCTTGCTCAAGGACACATCGACACCAACTCTGGGGGAGCCCGGGTTTGAACCGGCAACTCTACCCCTGAGCCACCACGCCCCTACCACCACGACCATTATTATTATTGTGGTAAAATATTGTCTTCAGAGCATTTTGGGATTTTGTGAGATTCAGAATGTTTGGAGAAGAGACGTTTGGTCCATATTTTAACCACACGAACCCCTAGCATCCCTATAGAGAGGCGGAAGTTAGAGTAGGGAAACAAACTACTTTCTGGAGTTTATAATAATAATATTAATAATAATAATAATATATACAGATGGAGTGGTACGCGTACTCTGACACGGGTACATAACTCCATATATGGGAATAAAGGGACACAGAGAGACTGATACAGAATAAAGGGACACAGAGAGACTGATACAGAATAAAGGGACACAGAGAGACTGATACAGAATAAAGGGACACAGAGAGACTGATAGGGAATAAAGGGACACAGAGAGACCGATACAGAAATCTCCATATATTGACACGGGTACAACGGGATCTCCTATCGGAAGTAGGCCAGCGCCCAAGGCCCAAGCAGCCCAACTCAAGTAGTAATAATAATAATAATAATAATAATAATAATAATAATAATAATAATAATAATAATAATAATAATAATAATAATAATAATAATAATAATAATAATCTTACTTGGTCTTTGCTCCATAGCAGGTTGTAGGTTTGGTTGGTGAGACAGGAGCGAACAAAGTGCATCCCATGATCCTGGATACGGAAGTTTAGATCACCAAACCAGAACACTA
>OOFJ01034632.1:3914-14758 GCA_900323375.1 Benthosema glaciale
ACGCGTTGTGAGCTTGTAGATCTGCCATTTCTGACGAAGAGATTCGATGCAGATGCGGAACAACAATAACGCCAGCAAAAGTGCAACTCATTGTTGCAAAAAACATTGTGATGCTGCAGTGATGCGAATGAATAGGTTTTCAATGTAACGGGACCCAGAGGTGGTCTTTTTAGATGGTTCCCAGGGACATTTCATGAGTCCTCCTACTTCAACGACGTTAAGAGTACAGTACTGAGTACAGTATTGCATCCCAGGACCCCCGGAGGGTGACATGATTTTGTCCTTTTTCCAATTTAGTGTGTCTAAAAGGATGCAGGCTATTTGCATCACTGGGTTTGTTGTATAAGATATGTGATATAGGGGTGCTAAATGAGTTTCACGCAAAATACATTATTCGTTGCAGAACTACAGCATGGGAAAAGGCTAATCTGAGGCTACAGTCGTTAGTTACATCTGGCATTGCAAAAAAAATCAAATAAATCACGTCCAATTTTGCATCCAAAATGTGAAAAATACTGTTCGAAGTACCTTATTTAACAAGGAGGCCCTGAATGTCCTAAGTAGACTAATCCTCTCCATCTGAAAATACACTTGGAAAGCACCACCGTTAGTGGCTACGGGCCACTATTTCATTTAGCCTAACACGGTCAGCCGCAATGTGAGGTGACAGTCCTGATTAGTGTCATTTGAGTTGTAGATGCTGAAGGTTGCTCCGACCGTGTAGACCACAATCAATAGCGAGGTTGTTGGATTCAAAGTATCACATAAGCATAAGATACTGTGTAAAGCATAATTCATACTCTGTGGTTACGACTGCATTGTCAAAATAATACACAAATACAATGATACAAAAATAAATAATAGCCATGTTGTACATTATTTGACTTATCTAGGCTTGTGCACTGCAAGGATAGAAAAGATATATATCACTGTGTAGTAACAACCTCAATGCCTGTGTTGTTTGCACTACTATATTTTATAACTACAATAATAAAAACATAAATCTGTCAGTTATATTTAACACTGGAAGCACAGACACCAAACACAAATTCAAGATAGCCTTGAGAGCTGCCTCTACACTCAAACAGTAGTCACCAAAGTGTGGCATGCGATTAACAATTATATCCCACAGGTCTAGTGAGTCCTATACTCAGCATTCCTCCAATCTATAATCTAATGCATACATGGGCAACTGGCGGCCCGGTGGCCCCATGCGGCCCCCACCTTCACACAATGTGGACTGCAGGTTAACGTCGGAATACCCATATATATTAGCAGTTATAATTACAAACATGACGCGCTTTAATTACTTAGTATTATCCCAATACTACTACTAGTATCAGGCTTTAGGCTTTTATTGTCTTTTTTATGTCCAATGTATTTGTATTTAAGTTAACATAAGTACAACTAAATGCATGTGAAATTTAAAAAATATATACTTTTCAGGATTCCAATTCAAAAATAGCAAAAAACATATTTCAGGATTTCAATTCAAATATAGCAAAAAATAGCTGATCTGCAAGCTCAAAAAGTTGAGCTTGTAGACCGGCTGTTTTGACGGAAATATGCATGTGGCCCTCTGGAGTGAGTGTGGAAATAAAGTGGCCCTAGGCTCTCCATCTTCAAAGTTGCCCACCCTGATCTAATGGCCCTGTCTCCGTCGTATATACACTGACAGACAGTGGAAAAACGTGATTTCAAAATGCCCATTAGTCTTCCACTCCCCAGTACCCCCGCCCACACACACTATGCATAATTCCATTAAGATAGTAAGATCGTAAATGTCTCGGTTGAGGAAAACACAATTTCTCTGAGGGAACAAACTGTATCCTTAAACCATACATGCCATTCACACAGAGAGGTGGGGGTGGGGGAGGGGGGTGAGAGGAGAGGGACACAGCTCTCACTGCATAGCGAGAAGCAAGGCTTTTATATTATGTCATCAACATTTGAGAGGGGCGTTCCGTAAAAGGGGAAACACAACGCTAAAGGCACTGCCAAGCATTGCCACCATAAAAGAGTGTGAGATGCAGGGATAGGGTTTTGGCATCTGATATCAGATCACAGTCAGGATTGCTTAGGTAATGTAAAACAGAGGTTCCAAACCACTGGTACTAGTACCACTGGTGGTACTTGAGCTCGCCCAAAAAAGGTGAAAAAAGACAAAAGTGGAATGAAATATTTATATTACTACAGGTCATTCTTCTGATCAAGCATTTGGTTGAAATAGGCTGCTGAAATGTGCATGACAGCACATCTAGCCGTTAATAGAAGGATTGAAAACGGATTAATCACATTAGAAATATCATCAGTTGTGCTGTTTAGTGATTAGACAGAGTTTGTCAGAGCAGCAACATTATTGGCTTAGAAATGGAACAAAAGGGGCAGGTACAGATACAGGGCTCCTGTATTTTAACACCAGTTATTATGGTGGTACATGGAGAGCCAAATATTTTCTGGGGTTGTACTTCAGTATAAAAAGGCAGTAGAAGATCTGCGACGACAGTAACCGTATACAGTAGTAGTAACAACTAGTAGTAACAACACTGCAGGCATGCCGCCAAGCGTGAGATGGTGACAAGGTTTTGGGGTCAGATCACGGTCAAGAATAAGATCGGTTGTCTAAAAGTCGGTTGTCACAATCTTTGGCAGCTTTTTATGAGCTGGGTTGAGATCAGAGCGAAACAGTATAACTTTAAACTTTTGTGAACAACAAAAGACTACTTGGGACAGAAGAAACAAGGACAAGAGAGGATAGAATGCAGGCTAAATGAACATAAAACGCGTTATCCTCTATAGGTCAATGCTTCCATACAGCCTTAGCCTTAGGGTCAGCCCACTCACTGGGCCACAAAACTATACAGTATATTCTAGATTAAAAATAAATATATAATAAACTATACCAGTAGGTTAGGGCTGGAACAAACAAATATTTTCATAATCAATTGATTTGTTGATTTAATTTGATTGTGATTATGTTAGATGCTAAATGATATTAAAATACGTAATAAAATACAGAATATTTTGGTAAATGCTCATCATCACATGCTCATCACCAGTCAATAACATCACATTTTATAATGTGGTACTAAGACAAGCATTCACAATTCATCATCCCGAGTTTCATGGAGAAAGAGAGCAGAAAGCGTGTGTTTCACGCCGTGTCAAAATTGCTGACCATGTGCAATCTCCCCCAGGGGGGCTGCACAGCATTTCTAAATTAAATAATGCTTCCGAGCTGGGGTGTTGAAATGATTCGTCCACTTTAAAGGGCAGTAGGAATAGTACATGAAGTGGGTGGGAGGGTTTAGCTACACATGACATTGTTTTGTCCCTCCTTCAATGTCTTCCTTGCCGTCTCCCTCCCACGTGGGGTCAGGGCAGTCTCGTGCAGGGCTATAGCGGGGCAGAGGGGGCCGAGGGCTGAGAAAATAGCTTTGTCTCTGCTTTAGGCAAAAGAGAAAAAGGAACAAAAGACAGAAGCCTGTTTGTTCCTCGTGTGGTGAGGGGAGGGGCTTCTGGTTTCAGTTCTGGTGGGATGGCTGCATGTATTTGTGTGAGCGTAGTGCAGTGTGTGATTGGGGGAGGGAGGGGGGGTGTGTCTCTGTTGAATATTCTAATCTATATGATTAACGAGCATAGATGCCTTTCAAAACAAAAGCCCTAGAGCCCCTTCATATTGCTTTGATAATTACGGTCACATAAAAGTGGGAGTGTTCCCCTGCCTGTTTGACCTATAACAGGAAGACTGGCTCTATATGCTCTTCTTTGCCATTTTCTATTCATTGCATGACGAGACACTTTTTAAAGAATGGCTGTGAAGGAAGGCCGTTTTTCATATTGTCAAAACAAGGTTTTACTCCATCGCCTTGATTTTTAATGAGATGATTCTGGAGAGCACACAGCAGTGGAGCAACAGTAATGAAGCCTTTCACCATGGCCAGAAATTCTGGAGAATTAAAGATGATCATTAGCACGGAGGAGGAATTGGATGTTAGCGACACAATCATTATCATCCTGATAATGATGATAATGATTGTGAATCATTGTGTTATCATCCAATTCTAAGAATTACGATGAACCTGATGATAACACGAAAAGCAGCCTTTTAATTCAGAGAGCTTCTCGTCCTTATAGGTTATAGGGAAATGTGCTAAGTGTGTGCATGTGCATGTATGTCAGACAATCTTGTACTGTATGAGAGAGCTAGGGAGAGAGATACAAATACAGACCAAAGTGGAGTATGGTACAGGAGAGAGGGAGACATGAAACACAATGAGAGGGTAGGGGGAGACAGATGAACACTCACGTGCATATTGCAGTGAGCGTAAAGGCAGATTAGTCAACCAACGTCCCGTTTTCTCCAGGGGAATAACTAGGCTAATTGTTTTGCTGCACTATAGCATGCTAATAGGATTGATCCTCAACCTGTGGAATGTGTGTATTAGGCTAAAAACATTCATACACACACACCTGACTTAAGCCATGCGCGCACGCGCACACGCACACGCACACGCACACACACACACAGGATTCGAGATATGTTTTCCAGCCAACTTGCAGTCTGAATAATACACATCAGCTTAGCTTCTTAAGACTAAAATAAAGACAAGAAAGATATTTAGTCAAAATATCCAATCCATTTGGCATTTTCTATATTAACTTAGTATACTAGTGTCTTGTAATAACCAGTAAGATGCCCTGAGGGGGCGAGAAGCGATCTCGCCCCACGCATCCGTCTGGGTGGCGGCAGACGGCAGACTGCTGGGCAAGTGCTGGCACTTTGGCATGGGGGGGGGGGGGTCAGATCAACATATGCAATTAATTCTGTACTGGCCATATATGGAGTGTGACTTGAGTGTACAGGGTTTGATGAGATCAGATCAACATATGGAATGTGAGAACAGGAATGACAGGTGCGGGGAAGGATCAACATATGGTATGTCAGAACAGGTCAGCTCCATATATGGAGATCTAAGGGTTTGATGTCCTGTGGGAATTGAGTGGGCATCGCATGGCTATTTCATGAATGAGAATCCTCATCGTGTTATCACATTATTATTTATCACATTTCCGTCCTCTACAGATGCCTTCAAATGTCAGCCACATGCCTGTGGCTGTCATTTGCATAAGATCCATAACCATCTATCTTCTATGTATCTATAAATGCTTTTTGGGGCATGCTTTTCCAACTTGCATTGGTCCAAGTAGGCCAGTGTCCAACGGGCACCGCTGTAGTTTAGCCTAACATATAAACTGCCATGTGATTGAGTAAGGCTTTCACTCAAAAGCAGAAAACAAGCCAAGGCCACTTTCATAGGGTTCCACTGCCAAAACATAGCCATGCCGCTCTACAGACACACAGACATGATACACCAGATTCACTGACGTTCAAAGAATACTGTAATGTACACAAGTTGTAGCTGGCAAAACATCCTTGCTCTCAATACTTTGATGGTACAGTTGTATGAAAGAGAGAGAGAGGTAACTGAGCAGAGAAGGTACGGGTGGAAATGCTGGAAAACAATCAAGGTGTCTCTCTGGTGTGAAAACTGTGTGGGCGCACGACCAGTGTGACTAACACATGCACAGATGTTCTCCTCAACCTGTATGTACAGTATGCAGTCAGTTACCCAGAGGGAAATTCTCTGACCTTTAAGCTCTATATCGCAAAAATAGCTACAAACTCCTGACAGAGAAGCTGTTTCATACAAAAAAGATTGCAATGGAATGTACTGTGTAGATTATCGTCAAGAGATCTTCATTGTGTTTATAAATGTATGAATAGCCTAGTAGCTAAAGTACATTAAAAAAAATGTTTTACAAGGTCCCTGAGAAATATTAAAGTTCCCTGGACAGATAGGCCATATTTCGGTGACCTGTCAATCCCCTGAGATTAAGCATGCTCCATATGGTCAAGAATAGGAATAAATGGGAGACTGAGTTGGGTGAAACCTTTCTTGATGAATGGTGGGATGGGGCTATTGATCGAGTTATCACATCAACATCATGTGCTAGGCTAGGCCTTATTCAATTCAAAATCTTTCATAGTCTTCATTACTGCAAATCTAAACTTGCTGCAATATATCCTGACTTTGATGATAAGTGTGATACTGTGCCCTCTCACCAGCTAATCATACTCACATGTTCTGGTCTTGCCCCAAATTACTGTAGTACACTATTGGTCTAAAATATTTCAGCTCTTGTCTGAAAAACTTGAAGTCCGTTTGGAGCCATCACCCCAGATAGATATTTTTGGTGTGCCATCAGATTTCACACTCTTAACCACAAAAGAAATCTAATACGGTGGCGTTTTCTATACTGATAGCGAAAATATTACTGGGATGGAAATCCCCAACTCCTCCCTCTATGGCTATGTGGCTCAAGGATGTTATGGGATTTTTGAAATTGGAGAAAATAAAGTTTACAATTAGAGGTTCGACAGAAAGGTTCTTTTCTAACTGGCAACCTTTCATCACCTATTTGAGAACAGACTAATTAAGTCTATACTATTTTTCTTTTACTTTTCTAATCACTTTTCTAGCCCAAATTGCAATAAAGGAGTATAGCGTATAGGGGGTGATATATGACGACATTTCAATTCAATTTTACTAAAATAACTTATGACTATCTTTTAACTCAGATAACCCAACCCATATCATATACTGCTATTGTTATTACCATTATTATTATTTATTTAATTTTTATTGTATTATTGTCTTTGTCGGCCCTGTTTATTATTGTGTCCTACTGTTTACACCTGATTGGACTGCCTACTTTATTTTTATTTATTTTTCTATTTATTATTTATTCTCGTGTATCTATTTTGATTATTTTTCTTAATTATCTTTACAGATTGTTTAAAAAAAACGATGATGATAACTGTGGGGGGATGAGATGTGGATTTAAAAAAAGAAAAAAGGATATGTTCAACTGTGCTACTCTGTTTGAATTTTCTGCCAATAAAAATATTTATATATAAAGAAATAAATATTAAAGTTGATTTCGTATGATCAACTGCAAATTGAACAGCTCATTTTAACAAGCAGTTCAACAGTGTCAGTGATTGCAGTACATTACAAAGCCACAAAAGCAAATTTGTGGCTCCAGCCCACTTGTAGTTAGAGCATCAGGCCTTTATGTTGGTGTTCTGACATAGTGTGTACGGTTTAGCCTCCTACGTTGGTTTTGGTTAGTAAATTACTAAACTTACAGGCACCAAAAGTAGCTGATCTACAAGCACACAACCCATTCCAGCACCATTTGTTGTGTAGCTTGTAGATCTGCTATTTTCAGTGCATGACACCTCCAAGTATCAAGTATATAAATCCAGATTTACCGTCATGGGCGAAGTGCTGAAGTGAATCCTCCTCTTCGGAGGGATCTCCTCTGGGTTTTCTTCCGGAAGGCCAGGAATCTCTGTGAGTTCCGAGCCCGGATCATAGACAATATCCTCATCATCTCCATAGAGGTCATCCTCTGGATCCGTGCAGCTTTCTCCCCAGCCCTGGTAGCACGCGTCCCCATCTGCATTAAAAATCACCCGCTCGTTCCCTGTGTAATCCTCATCGTGTTCTTCCGCCTGGTCTTTGGTGGCGTTAGAAGGCTTCCCTTCCTCCTGGCTTTCCCCAGCAGGTGTGGCGGGAGTTGGCAGGGGCTCAGGCGTGGTGTCGTCGGACACTTTATCTCCGATAACAGCCTCATTTGTACGTGGTTTTGACACCACTATGTCCTCAAATGAGTTTCTCATTCCGGAGAGTTTCACCTCTTCTTCTTCTTCTTCTTCTTCTTCTTCTTCGTCTTCACAGGATCCATTCACCTGGCCCCCGTTGGTGGTAGCACGGGGGAAATGCCCCCTGCCTACGTCATGTCCAGTCTGGTCTGTTTTCACCTGGGCTTTATTCTCAGAGAGCTCAGTCGTCTCCACCAGAGGACTGGGACTCAGGAGGTCCTCGGAAGATGAGGACACGGGGAGCTTGCCATTGCCACCTATCCGGTTCCGGTAGGAACCACGAACCGGGGACTGCCGAGAATCGTCCTCACTCAGCTCCCGGTGAAATCCATCCGGCGAGTAAAGCGCCCGCCTGCTGACCCCCTTGTAGAGTGCTCCCGTGTTCTGGTCTGCGTGTTCAAACACGGCACTAAGCTGACTAACGGTTGGCGAGGACGCTTCCGTTCTGGAGCAAAGTGAGTCTAAGGAGTCCGTGCTGCCGCGATTGGACCTCGCACCTCGCCAATCATCCAAGTGCTCGTGGGATCCTCGTTTGTCTCGTCCATAGGGGTAGACTGGCGACTGTGACTGGTCGCGCGACTGCTGCTCAAACAATCTCCTGGTTTCGGAAAACTTTACTCCGGCAGCTCCGACTCTGTCGGCCGACGCAGAATGCTGGAGCTTGATCACTGATCCATCTGCCTTGTTGATGAAGTTGGTCGGCTTGATCATTTTCTGCGGCGAGGTTTCCTCATGACCCTTGGTCTTTCCCGGCACCTTCTCCGTCTCCATTTGCATGAACATGTCCTTGATGCGGCTGACATGGGCACCATACTGGCGCCCTCTTGGCTGTTTAAGCCGCTCCGGCTTGGAGTCGCCGCCACCTCCATCGCTCCGCGGTTGGTCGAAGGCCTTCTTGAGGGCTTGGAACTCGGCCCGGTAGGCATTCCGATGGGGGGAGGCGCTACGGAGGGTCGTCCTCTCCCCCGAGTTCTCCGTCTTCAACATGGCGTCTCTGGAGTCTGAGGGGATCTCAGCATAGCCCTGGCCTCATTACAGTGTGTGTGTGTGTGTGTGCAAGCGATGTCTTGTTTGACCTACTGTAGCACAGCAGCACTGTCTAATCTGATCACGGCGATGTTATACCTCCTTTCTGGTCCATTCACACCTGTGAGGGGCAGATAAAAGATATCAGACAGACATACAACATAACAGTACTAAAACAAACTCACATATCACAGGTTGAAAGTGCTACTAATTAGCTACTAGCCAGGGTGACAGTTACAAAGCTTACAGAAGGATATTTTTTCCACGTTCTCACACTAGCACTCAGACTTGAAGGGAAAATCACAGCCTGCTGTTTCACATATACTGTAAGCTCCTATATTAAAGCAAGCACTATAAAAGCCAACTGGGCTCTGAAAGCACCCTCTGGTGATGGGGCGTCCATTCATCATTAGTGGGCTGTTGTTTACCAGGCAACTACAATCAATACATCAATGATATGCCGACAACATGGCTATACTGTGCTTGCTTACACAGTGGGGAGCTACACTGTGTATTTGGGCTATAGCATACCGGTGAATAAATATACTGTATAGTGATTGATTGATTGATTGATTGATTGATTGATTGATTGATTGATTGATTGATTGATTGATTGATTGATTGGTGAGGCATCCTGGGCTTAAGTAAACATTATCCTGTATTTACAAATATGACAATGTCTTAATGACATTTATGAAATGTGCACTTTTCAGTTGAATAGCCTAATAACATTGGCAATCGACTGAGAGTATTCAGTCTCTTCCCCTTCCTCTCCTCTAGCTGTGCGTGTGTTGACCCTTGATCACCACCAAGCACCAACACCCCTGCCCACAGCACTCTGCACCATGACTGAGATTTTAGTATTAAGACCCAAGCATCACCAGGCTCACAAACAAGCCTGTAGTCTACTAATATTGTACAGACAGAATGCTGTTGAATGCCACTGCATGCTGCAGAGATCTGTGTTGACACCACGACAAAAAAAATACAAAATACAAAACACAATTTTTAACTCTGGAAGGCTGAATGGATAGGCCTGTGCATAGATAGCTCTGGTCCATATAGCCTTCAGGACTTCTAGCCTGTACAAATTTGAGTAGGTCATTGTATATAGTCTACATTAAATCTCAATAGGCAACGCGTAGGCTCTACTCTACAGTAACAGTAGTATATGCCGAGTATTAAAAACGATTAGGCTAAAGCAGCTGGGACATCAGCAGCTGGGATGTCAGTTGTTCAAAACCTACATATTTTCTTCAATGCATATGCATCTATCAGGCTCAGCAATCATTAAACCTACAGCACGTCCTTTACTCATGGTGATCTCCTGGGGCTGGACACTCTCACTGGGTGGGTGGGTACAGTACAGTAGGCTACAGGACCTAGATTATGTTTTCGTGCAAAAACTGCAAATGTACGGGTGACATTTTCGAGAGCACAAGGACAATTCCACTTGAGAGAGAGAAAAATGCAAGTGTAATATATAAACGATAAACCTTATAATGTTTATGTGTGTCAAATGTAGCTCCAAACAGACCCCCCCATATAGGTACCCTGCCGCACATTATATGAACGCACACACCGCAAAGAAACATGACAGCTCAATTTTTTTCCGCATGTGAAACAACAACCCACAACAACTTGTATGTCTCGCCGTGTGGACATTAGGTCTACGTTTTTGAACAGCTAGTAAACATAAATGCTCAACGTTTCCCGACGTTTAAAAAGCAGAAGTTCCGTGTAGTGTAACCGTATAGCCTACATGGCAACAATGTTGCAACTGCTGTGTCTAGTGGTGTGTCTACAAAACAAAAGAGTGCACTTACATTCATCGCTTCGTTTGACGAATGGCAGGAACGACGGAACGATAATAATATCCCGGGGGATGAACTCGCATTCGTTGTTGTAAATCCACTCGAATAATGTGTAACATCCCACACAGAGTGGTACAGTATATGGTGGTCCAGGGGCAGAATCATTTGGACATACAAGAAGCCGGTGTCTCTAGCTGCTCCACAACGCCATTGCAGGACAGGCAGTGCTGTGCTGTGTGTGATGATGCTGCCAGCCAACCTGCACAATGGGG
>OOFJ01034761.1:0-10858 GCA_900323375.1 Benthosema glaciale
TGTGTGTGTGTGTGTGTGTGTGTGCGTGTGCGTGCGCGTGTGTGCGTGTGTGCGTGCACGTGCGTGTCTTGGCCTCAGACGTTAAACTCGGTGACGCCCCAGCCTCAGCCAGAGGACTGCAGCATCGCCCTGTTGCCTAGGAACCAGGAGAAGAACCGCTTCATGGACGGTCTGCCTCCCGACAGGTGTCTGCCCTTCCTCATCACCATCGACGGAGAGAGCAGCAACTACATCAACGCCGCGCTAATGGATGTACGTCCGTAATGCACACAACTCGCACATAATGGCACACGCATTATGCACTTTTACTTAAAAAAAGGATGGGTCATTTTCAACGCATTAGCAACTGTGACACGATGCGCGAGCTGGCACAGGCATCCCATCTGGTGATTCTGGACGTGACACTGCGTTCTGTTTGAAGCTGCAATCCAGGAACTCGTTTTGGGGAATGGTTTTGAGAGGTGGTTTGAGACGCTGGGATCCTGTGTTCGGGTAGCACCACTACTGGTCTCCTCTCCCATGCAAGTGTTCTGACTCAGCTTCATAATAGAAATAGTGGCCCTTGTGTGGGACAGCCGGGTTTAAATCCCGATTCCTTGGTAGGACATTAAAGTAAATTTAATGTAAATTAACTATGTGTGTCATACGTATATTACGGTACATATTGCCTTTTTAAAAGAAGTTTTAACATTTTACGAAACAGGTATGTAGGGCATAGCCTGACTAATATCACTGCGTATATTTTGGCAGATTTATCTGCTTCCCAGGTTAGAGGACAGAAGAAATATTGTGTCAGGTGTGAGACGGACTGATGTTTAGCTGCCATTGAGCCTAATTTAAACCTGGTGACACAAAGGCGGCACTTGTGGAAACTAACAGATTTTTTTTCCACCAAGCAACATCACCGTTCGATTAGTTCTACTGTATTAGGCCTCAGTGTCTTCTTCCTAATTCAACATCAGGCGTCCCAAGCTGCAGATGTGTTTAAAATGGAGCATCCTTTTAACACTGTATACTATTATACACGTACATGCAACATTTTTGTACAGACATGTGTGTTTATTTATACACATCCACGTATTTACACAAGCAACGTGAACATACACATTCACAAATGATGCAATCCTACAGCATTTGCCTATAATACAGAGTTATGATTATACCGTATCTACACACATTTATATACAGGTAGACTCCCTTTCCTGTTTGTGTGATGCTGTGTTTGTGGTTTTTAGCAGCAGAAGGCTAGAGACAAATCCAGGTTTTGAAAAGACCGCTAGCTTCTCTGGCCACCAACCAATCACTGAGCAGCCCGCCAAAAATAGCCTTTCTACAAGCTGACGGCGCACTGCATGGCAATGCGCTGTGAGCTTGTAGATCGGCTATTCTCGGCATGCGAGTCAATCATTCATATAGTACGACCAGGTATGAAATGGGTCTTAGTAGAGCGAATACTCTGTTCAGTGTGAGGTAACAGCGAACTGGCCGCCATGTGAAGTGAAGAGGTGAAGAGATATTTACACAACAGAGCTCCTCTGAGAGAGAGAGCAGTCGTATATCTGTTCATCACTTCATGGATGACGAGGGTTTTACTGTTTTGATCACAGAGTAAACAGTGGGGGAGGGTGACCATATTCACACAGACAATATTTTGCTCTTAGGACACACTAGGAGCAAAATGGCCGCAGTGTGAACATGGTCACTGACAAAGTTCTTGTGCTGGACCAAAACTCTAAATGTTGTCTTTTAAGGAAATCTAGTTTAGTGAGGTTGTAAAGTCGTAATATCAGTTCTCATAAAATATCCTGGTCAGTGAGTCAAATTTAAACCCTCGCTTGGCTCCTTTCTAATAATATTATAATATATATATAAAAAAGAAAGAAGTAGAGATGATGACAATAATCATATTCGTGCAATTGAGTCCAGTTTTCAAAAGCTATACTTTTTTGGCCTCTCCCTAATCAAGCTGTCAGAAGAGTTCCAGGTAATGGGATTTTTAATTCAAATCTCTGATACTGGATTTGTTTCATGGCTTCAGTGTCTTTCAGGTTCATGCCAAGCACAGTCATAAATTCCCTAGTCTCGCGTAGCCAGGCGGTCGGTCATCGGAGGTCCTTGTCAACTGAACCGTCTGGGGACTTCTAAATTCAATATAGGGGCTAAAGTTGGGTGGAAACACTTTATCAAAAAATAAAATAAAAATAAAAAGCTGTAGCTGCTTGTGGCCCATATATTGAATTTAGGTGTCACCGGACATTTAGGTTGGTGGAGATCTATTGTCCGGCTACCCGAGACTGTGAACTTCCTAACCCGTGTCCTGATCCCTACCATAATGATGTCTGTGGTGCCCACTCGGTCACCAAACTCATTCACATCCACCATCCTACCACATTCCTCATAATAAGCTGGGCTCATTTCGGTCTGTTACATTTTAGCAACCGATATTATTATGAATACCATAACTATAATGCATTATAAACATTATTATAATGCATGATATAATCTGCTTATAACACCGTATACTTATAGTTAGTTAATTAAGTAAAGATTTAGTTTTTATTATGTATTACCGAATGACCGCTTATAGTGGCTTGTAATCACAATACAATGCATTATTTTTGTTTGGTTCTGAAGCATTAATGCCTATATAATTATACAGTGTTGTAAGTAAGCACATTGTAATGCATTCTACATGTGTTTTAATGCATTAAGAGACATGGGCTTCATAGAACGTGTTAATCACGTTAAGTTCTCCCGGCAACTCCTTTTCAGCATAAAGTTCAATGGTTGACATTTTGACCACATGTCCTGATATCTCTACATGTAATATTCATATACAGTAGAACCTAGCCTAATGGTCCAATGCATGCTTCCTTCCTACCCTCACATCTGATAGGCCCGCTGCTTGACCATGTGACCACAATATCGTCGCTGTGGGGCAGAAACTTTGAATCTTTACTTAGCTATATTTTAACTTTGTAACGTGTTTTTTGTCCCCTGTAAATTAATGCCCTACTTTGTTAACTTGTACAAGAGTAGCCAAAATACCCAATGCACAAGCTCACATTAATGTGAGCTTGTACTGTATATGCTCTTTGTAGACATATGTACATGGGTTACACCCGACAGCAACGATATATACTTGTTCTATCACATCCCATATCCTGCAAAGTATCCCACAGTGTTTGTGTGTTAGTGTATGTCGTGATCAAAGTGAGAACACTGGTGAGAGAGTTGAATAGTTGTGTTATTTGTGTGTAAGAACCAAGCCTAAATGATGCCACTCAAATTGACTACAGCAGCCATACTGAAAAGAAGTTAGGCCTCTTCCTTAATTCCTGTTAATGATGCCTTTGAAGACTCTGTTCCATTCTGGTTAAACAGAGTCAGGGTGCTGATATTGTGTTCCATTCTGGTTAAACAGAGTCAGGGTGCTGATATTGTGTTCCATTCTGGTTAAACAGAGTCAGGGTCCATTCTGGTTAAACAGAGTCAGGGTGCTGATATTGTGAGCATTGGCACACTGGAAATACTGCTATACTATTGGGTCTCAAATTGGGATCCAGGGACCCTCGTAGTTCCTTAAAGGGGTTCCAAATGTGACCCCTTTCGGGTGTGTAACCATGAAATCAAATGGACCTTTAATTTATGGGGGTCCTCCTCGAAATTAAATCGTTGGAGAACTATTGTGCTACACTAAATGGAACAGAGCCTTCATTGGTATCATTGGTAAGGAAGAGGCCCAAGTTCTTTTCATCATGGCTGCCATGCATATAGAGCCTACTGGCAGATTCAGAGGAATCCTTTCAAAGTGCATCTGTGTTGAGGAAATGGCACCAGTGGCACATGTGGAGGAAATGTTGACTCCATTGTCGTCGTATGCCATTGTCCCCCACAGAGCTACAGGCAGCCGGCAGCCTTCATCGTTACCCAGCATCCACTGCCCAACACGGTGAAAGACTTCTGGCGTCTGGTCTACGACTACGGCTGTACCAGTCTGGTGATGCTCAATGAGATTGACCTGGCTCAGGTACTAAACACACATCTGACTTGGCCTACCTGGCCGTGTCTCACGCACACGCACACAGACACACATCATCCAAATAACATGTTGAAAATAGAGTATTGTATAAATTGTGGATGATGGTAATGTCAGGGGTTGAAAGTTGGAGTACCATTAAAAACCTATAAGGCAAATCAAATTTGAATTATGCTTTAATTGTGTAATGTGTAAAACTAGGGGGTTTTCATGATTCTGTAGCCATTCCATTCCAAGCATTAGTTTTGCACGAAAAACACTCCTTGGGCTAAAAACAGCCATAGCTTCTTGCCCAAATGTGCCCAAATGTGACGAGGACAGCACATTTGGGCTAATGCATGGAATGGATTCAGAACCATGGAAAAGCCCTAGTTTGACACATTACATGTGATTTTAAAGGGTTTTAATGGTACTCCAACTTTCAACCCCTGAATTTACCATGATCCACAAACATCCACAATAATAGTCTATTTTTAATGTTATTTGGATGAAACTAAGGATCATAAAAAAACATTGAACGATTACTCTCTCTCTGTCTTGTGTCGTGTGTATTCAGGGTTGTCCTCAGTACTGGCCAGAGGAGGGCATGCTACGCTACGGTCCTGTGCAGGTGGAGTGCATGTCCTGTTCAATGGACTGTGACGTCATCAGCCGGCTCTTCAGAGTGTGCAACCTCACAAGGGTCAGCGCTCACGCTCTCATCATACATTAGAGACATGCTTTCATCATACATTAGATAGACTTGGTCAGATAACATAGCCTATAGATTGTCTGTACATCAGCTGGGCTAGGCCCTTGGGAGGAATAGCTGACCATCTCACGTTGAACCTAATACGTTGTAGAATGCTATAATAGTAGGCATTGACTCCTGGTTTGAAAAGGATGATAAAGACAATTTATCCAAAGTAAACCCTAACCCATTAACTACACTATACGTGTAGTTAATGCACCTTACGACTGTCCTGACTGTTTGTATGCGTGTGCTTGTTTCAGCCCCAGGAAGGCTACTTGATGGTTCGTCAATTCCAGTATCTGGGGTGGGCGGGGCACAGGGAAGTCCCCGCCTCCAAGCGCTCTTTCCTGAAACTCATCCTCCAGGTCGACCAATGGCAGCGTGAGGGAGAAGAGGGGGAGGGGAGAACCGTAGTGCACTGCCTGTAAGTATGGGCGCACGCACGCACGCACGCACACACACACACACACGCTAAAACTATGTAGTGCTTCCATGAAACTAGGATACCCTGAACCTAGCATCTGTCTAAAGAACATGCCATTTTTCACATTGAATCCATTGAATTATTCTGTTTAAGGCTGAGGGAATACTGGTTTGGCATGCTACAGTAATATACATTTAGCATGAAGCTAGGTCATATTTCTTGGTTATGCATAATTAGTATGTTTACTAATTACTACAGGATGGTTAGCATTAGCTCTCTCTGCTGTGTGACATTGATTAATCTCTCAACTCCCCTAAATAAGAAAGTGAATGTGACGTCACGCCACAATGACTGTAATAGTGCCATGCATCAGAAGATGGCACTGCCATCCGTTAAGCTCAATGGACAGCGTTACCCTCTTTAAATTCTTGTCACCACCTCTATACAGTAGGCTAGAGTATCTGTGTATTGTCTGTTTTTAAGCCAAACTGTCTGACTTCACGAGCTCTGTGCATGTGCTATGTGTGAAATGCCAATATGACATAAGTAAAACGGAATAAAACACATGAGCACTCACTCGTATATCTCTTGTCATTGTGTGTGTGTGTGTGTGTGTGTGTGTGTGTGTGTGTGTGCGTGTGCGTGTGCGTGTGTGCGTGTGTGCGTGCGTGCGTGCGTGCGTGCGTGCGTGCGTGTAGGAATGGTGGTGGGCGTAGCGGAGTGTTCTGTGCCAGCAGCATTGTGTGTGAGATGGGCAAGAGACAAAGTGTGGTTGATGTCTTCCACGCTGTCAAGAGCCTGAGGAACAGCAAGCCTAACATGGTGGATACTCCGGTGAGTTACAAAGACGACAAAACATCCTGCCATGTCCTGTCAATGTTCTCCACAAGACTGCTTCTACATGCACTGTAAAATCCTCAGTGTTACCCAGTGTTATCCAATGGATAAATTAAGACAGAGAGATCTTTATGACAGAGCCAAAATATTGTATCTTGTCAAACGGTGGTTTCACAAGATAAAAATAATTCACTGTATTCACGATGTGCATGTGTTCTCTGCCTTACAGGAGCAGTACCGTTTCTGCTACGACCTTGCACTGGAGTTCATGGAGACCTCCTAAACGAAAGGAGTTGGGTGGAGGAGGAGGAGAGAAAGGGAGGAGAGAAGGAGAGCATCTTTTCACCTCCCGCGTGTCTGACCCTTCGCTTTACGCTTAACGTCCCAGGTCCCCTCGGCGTGGGGCCATTTTTGTCGCATTCCATGTTGCGTCCCTCCTAGTGATAGAACATTGTGATCAGCGCACGCCGGGGGGGACGCCAAAATGGGCACGAGCGAAATCGGCTCACGGGGACATCCCGACTGGGCAGCGAGTGGAAATGTTCAGCCTCTCAGACTCTTACAAAGGAAGGGAGGAACTACCAACTCAACTAGCAACCATTATGTTTATTGTACAGTTTGTTTGAGTGCCAGCGGGCCTCTGTCGTGTTTTGGGCCCCATTTTCAACTATTTAGCGACTCACCGCCCTCCCACAAGCTCAACGCTTCATGCTGTTACAACTGCAGTACTTAATATACCCCCTTAGATGGCTCCCTTTCCCCTCCTGCAACATTAGCAAGCTACAATCACAGCATTATAACACATTTTAGTCAGGCATTTTAGCCCCTCAGATCCAGCTCCATTGCAGTTGCTAAGTAACTCTTGTTTCGATGCTGATTTGTTTGTTGGGCATGTCACCATGGTGATGAACCTTGTTACATAGTTTGTTACAAACACTGCGTCCATAGTGACTGTGACCCTGTCCTTCACTTCATCTGTGGGCCAGTCTTTATGCCAGCAGTAGCTTTAACATCTTACATTTCTGGTCTTTTCATTGTTCATTGAGTCCGAAAATATCACTGTTGTGTTTCTGCGTAAATTATAATTTAATTACTCCAAGTTATTCCATTGATTACAATGGTGGAAGAGAGGAGTAATTCTTGGGAGTTACTAGTCATTGTCAGACATTAAATTATAAGGGAAATGGACATAACTTATTGATATATAAGTGTATTATAATAGTGTCTTATAAAACAGAGACAGTTTGTGTCTGGGCGATCATGGACGTGGAAGCCAGACATCTTGGATTAAGTTCCCTTTATAGTCATTCATTCTTGTCAAGCATTTTGTACATTCAAACATTATGATCAATTACATATAATTATTACATGTAAAATGAATTTTCTCTCAATGACAAAATGTGTGACAACATTTGTCACACGCCCTGAGGGCTGATGAGTTGATTTCTAGCGGCAGAACTCGTTTCTTCTCATCTCTGTTGGTTTTTAAACCAATCTGCTGGGAAAGAGATTCTTAATCCTTCTGTAGAAGAATTCTACTCCCAATACATAATTGTAAAATCCCCAATCTCAACATATTACCGTTAATATTATTATTATTTTGTTTTTCTTTTTTACTCCTGCTCAATCATGTGGCATTAGCTTAATCATAATTATGTTTGACCCAGTCTGAGTACAAGTCACTTTCAGTTCTGTCAATCTGGGAATGTTCCTCTACTGTCATATTGGAACTATGGATGTGAGAAGGTGGATATGAGAGTGCATACTCCATCATATTGGAACTATGGATGTGAGAAGGTGGATATGAGAGTGCATACTCCATCATCGTCACGTGACTCACAGGTCCACTATTTTCATTTCCATTCTGACATACCTAGAAGTGAACTGAACACTCATTCACACAGCCTTGTGCACTGCCTGCACGTTCTTTCTTTTTTTCATGTTTATTTTGTACTATTTTTTGTAGCTGATGTTTATTCATAAGCCAAAGACTTTGTGTAAATATGTCTATACGGATAAAGCACATTGTTTGTATTTATTGTTTGTTTACTTGCGTTGCTTATAAAGAACAATCATTCTCCATTCCGTGTTTACTCTAGCACCAGCGTTTCTTAAACTCTGGCTCAGGGTGGGGGACCCAAAATGCATGGCGAAAAGAGTTAATTAATGGGTAATGTTGGGAGATTGAGTTTACCAAGTTTGGGTCCCTAGTGGATGAAACTACTAGTTTTAAGAAGCCCAGGTCCCAGGGTAAGAGTTTACTTTAGTTTTGGCCCTGGGAAGTAAAGGTTTTATGAGCCACTCATCAGAGCTGTATATTCAAGCATTAGGTGTAGTTTTTGACTATGTAGATGGAATTCAGTAGTAGTATCTTGTTTTCACTTTATGAATCTCTGTGATGTTAACTGTGGTTTCTTTGTGTAAAAAGCCCGGCGAGTTCACGTGCCTACGGTACGTGCAATTTGGGTTAATGTCTCGCATCCCCGTTTAAAGTCTCGACTGGGATGAGCTGTAATATGCATCCTCATATCCTGCTCACCTTATTCAGTACACACATGACTAATGCTACTGTACAAACAGGCTTAGTGGGTGAAATTACCAGGAATTTGAAGAACGGAGTATATCTTATCTCTCGTGCCTAATCGTTTGAGTGTCGTCGTTGACAGCATCTTTAGACTGCAAGCAGGGCTTTGTTGAATGCGCGCTCATGGACGATCAAATGTATTGAATACATTTTTGAGCCATGATGATTCAATGTTGTTCGGAACTTTTCGCGTCTCTTTAGCAAGGCTGTACATGAGATGTTGAACACCAGGGGTGTTTGTGCTTTTGACTGAAAAGTTCTTAAAAGAATGATTTTATTGTAAATAGAATGTCAGAGGTTCTATGTTAGCTAGGACACTAGCGGCAGTTCTACTGTAAATAGAACATCACCACTACATTAAAAAGGCTGTATTGTAGGAGGAAGGGAAGAGAGGTTTAACCACAACGGAACAGTATGACAGTTCTATAGAAGTTGAGACGAATAAAAGTCTAAGTCCACTCTAATGTATAATGCTGGATATGGGGTCAGGACATCTAGACCTTTTCGGGGAGGGGTCAGAATAAATGATGGACTTAGACTGTTCTGCTCAATTGTAGATTTAAGGTCCCATATTAAAAAATATTTTTGTCAGTGCTTGTTGCACATACAATTGGGTCTCTGATGTGGCTATTAACAAACAAAAGGTGAATTGAGTGAACCCACTTAAGTTTAATGTGGGCTGCCTAGGTCAGTCAGTAAGCGTGATTTGACAAGTCAGATTTTCAGATTGACCTATCCCTCTTACGGGAGTGATGATAATCATGTGTATATGCAACTAATACTTGCATTTAAAGTTACAGACAAAGAACGGCAGTGTCCAGAAAAAGGACTGAAACTGTTTTGGGGACATCAGAGACCTATATTAATTTGTTTAAAAGGATAATATGTGACTTAAAAAAGAAAATGCTAGTACATACAATGGTTCTACTGTTTTGCAACGTTTGGTATTCAACACCAGAAGGTTCCGTGGCAGAATGTTCTGCTGTGCATTTGGAACTTCCAGGTTTATGTCAGTATTCTCTTTTACTTTTCTCTCAAAGAACCGAGAAAGAACTGCCTGAAGAATACTTGGCAGGGAATTTATCGTTGCTGTCGGGCAGACACCTTGTATGTCCAAAACTGTTACTTTTCAGGAAATGGAAAAAAATAACCTGTGTTCCAATGGAGCGAATATAGTTATTTAGTCGAAAGCTTTTGTTAATACTTTTCATTTTTTATATTTATAAAACCTACAGATAAGACTTACAGTAACCACTTTCAATCTGGCATTCGGATTTGGGGCGTGTCATAGGTGGCAATTTTGGCAAAATGTTTAAACATTCTTCAGAAATAAAATGGCAGACCTAGAAGCTCTCAGCATGTGATCTTGTGGAACGGTTATTTCACTACCTTTGTGCGACACTCTCATGATACGACAACAAAGTATAAAATAGGGCATTTGCTTATGAAATACAAGGTTTCTGCCCGACTGCATGCTGTGGTCATAGCACTGAGGTCATGTATGGAGGCAGGAATTAAAAAAAACACAATTAAACAACCTGCCTGCCATTATTCTGAAACATGAACCAAATGGCCCATATTGACGCTGGTATCATGAATGAGAGGTCAGTGTGAATATAAAGTTGCTATTCATGGTTCATAATTATTCTTGTCTGTAATGTTTGGCTTCTTTGCTGTAATAAAGAGAACTTCTTTAATTAAAGCAGTTGATGTGTTTTCTATGGGAAGCTGTTTAGGCCTTAATAGTTAACTTGCACATATATGCATATTTCACTTGCACATACTGTATAATATACAGTATGTACAAGTGAAGTATATTATACTTCACTTGTACATACTGTACATACATATCGGTACAATCACGTTCATTCACACACGCATGAATCTTTGAAATGTTTCATAGTTTTAGAAATGTAGTGCTTTCAAATTTGAGAAATGTATAATGGGGGTCAATGACAGCTTTTGGCACGTTAAAAAATCACTTTCACCTAGAAACTCCATTCACACTTTTTATAGTCCAGCATGTGTCTCCACAGTAAGCTGAACTATAAAAAGTGTGAATGGAGTTTCTAGGTGAAAGTGATTTTTCAACGTGCCAAAAGCTGCCATTGACCCCCATTATAAATTTCTCAAATTTGGAAGCACTATATTTCTAAAACTATAAAACATTTAAAAGATTCCTTTTCAGGCAAACATGTCCACTGTAAGATGAACCTAAAGAGGCCTGAATGGGGTTTCTAG
>OOFJ01034780.1:0-13202 GCA_900323375.1 Benthosema glaciale
TGAAATAAAGTGGCAATCGACAAAGTATCGCCGTTTTTCTTCACACTGCTGTTTTGCCTCTGTGTGCGACTGTGCGTGCATCCGTGCGTGCGTGCGTGTGTGTGTGTGTGTGTTTGTGTGTGTGCGTGTGTGTGCGCCCGCCATGTGCGTGCATGCGTGCGTTAATATAATGAATAATCTCCTACCATTTCTACTCAATTAAAAAAATAATAATAATGAAATTGCCTTCCTGTGTGGGCTGCTGTGTGCCATGGGGTCAAGTATGGTTCCAATGCTGAGATAATAAACAATGACTCTTGAGTTGAGCAGGTACATAGGAGAGGACAGGCAGTCAGATAGAATCAGAGAAACTCCCTAACCTGCACACCGTCTCATGTTTCCTATATTGTTCAAATAACATGGTACATACAGTATAGGATCACATTGTGCTCATACTTTTATGCCATTCCCAACTTAATAATGTAATGCTGCTAATTTACAGAATAATAATAAAGATGAGACAGTCAATTTAGACTCAGATTGAAGTACACAGTGTATCTTCTCAGCCAGAACAACATTATTAATCTGATGTGAAAGGCAAACTATACATTAAGCATTACTTTAAATTGTATCCATTTATCAGATGCTGTGTTCCATCCAGAGCAGCTCTAACATCTTGTCTTAGTTAAGGACACGTGTTGATGGGCTTAAATTGTGTATCTCACTGTCCCATTTTCTGCATTCAGGAGGGACATCATAATCTGGTAGACTATGAAGAATTAATACTTTTAATTAAACAGAGATTTATTTGCATGTGGTAATACTAAAGTTACAAGATCCAGACAGAAATAATTATAAAGTTCTAATTTCAAGCAAGTGCATTTTCCTTTTTCTGTGCACCTGCACAGGAGCACATCAAAATGCAAAAAGTAACTTATTTTTATGCAAATTGAGCAGACTGCAGGTGCACTGGAGAATGTCTTGTTCAATTGTTCAGAGTACTGTGAATGATTAAACCAGGGAAAGAGCAATATGAGCAAATGCAATAACACTTGTATGCTCTCTTAGGTTACATGCTGACATCTAATACCCATTTATAAAACTGTTATACTGTAGTTAGTTATTTATGAGTTTATCGCTGGTTACATTTCAGTGACCTGACCATAACTAGCTTGTAATAGCTGTGTGAAGCTCTGAAGAAATGCCACTGGTGGTTATCAATGCAGAAGTAGCTACCGTATGGCCTCCACTCCATTCACATCATACCAGTTTAGGATGCTTTGACATCTCTGCCTCTCTTACTGTCTTTCACATGTACAGTATGAACTATTGAAAGAAAGAAAGAAAGAAAGAAAGAAAGAAAGAAAGAAAGAAAGAAAGAAAGAAAGAAAGAAAGAAAGAAAGAAAGAAAAAAGAAAAGAAAGAAAGAAAGAAAGAACGAAAGAAAGAAAGAAAGAAAGATAACTTACTCATGTCTAGCTGACACTTTCACTACACTGCAGCATGCTCTTTAAATATAGTCATGCAAACAGAGTAGGTTGCACATTTCTAAGGGTATCAGCCATCATGGGTAAATTACTGATGTGTGCGTGCGTGCGTGCGTGCGTGCGTGCATGCGTGCGCGTGATTTGAGTGCACAACAACCAGATTGGTGACAATTTGAATCTTTTGGGGGCAAACAGACCTCTTTTGTAGAATGTAACTCCAGATCATATTCGTGTTACTTTAACCTGCCTAAACCACTGCTCATAAATGCTCCACTGTTTGAGCAGCTTTCAAAGAACTTAATTCAGTAAGGAGATTAAATAAGAGGTGGTAGTGGGGGTACAGGTATGGAGAGAAGGCCATGGAGGAGAGGGAAAGAGATTACTTCTGTTTCTTCCATCCTACCTTTTGCTGGAAGCTTAATCCACAGTTACAGCCTGCAAGCTCCCACACATCTCTGGACTCTGGTCATTCACACAGAAGTCTCTTTGAAATGCTTAGCTGTGGCTGGCTTGCTCGCATGCTGGCTGCTGCGGTGGGTGGCTGAGGGTAGTGTAAGCTAAAGGGTGGGAGACAACCTATCAATATTTCTGTGTTTTCTGGTGTCTAAGCAGGCAGAATTGTATTTTCTTTACTTTGACACCTTGCTACAGTAAAAACATCATGACGGATGACAGGGTGAAGCATTGTGAGCTTGGTGATGTGCTATTTTCACTATTTTTAATGCAGTTTCACAATATGAATGAAGAAAATAAATTCCATCTCTCTCTCATGGCATGATTTTACACTAATATACTAAGATACTAACACCGTAATAATGATAATGAATCATCACTTTCACCTGAATTCACCCTTAAGTCTATTTCACAGAGAAGTGGTTTACATTATTAATCATTCAGTAAATGATAGTATCTGAAAACCAAGTAGGGAGATGGAGAGGGTGGTAGCATATCATCTAGTCAATAACATTAAACTTTGGATTGTCCTTAGAGTGTAACTATAGAATCTAGAAGGCCCATTTTTTGTTTGGTTCACTCCCATGTGATCCCATGTGGTTTCCCTGTATAAGTGACTTCCAGCAACAGATTGAAACCTTAGCATCTCTGATATAGGAGAATTGGGATTAAGTTAAAAAAAAAAATATATGTTCAAATTAGGCTAGACACAAAAAGAGAATGCTAGATAGCTTTTGCTTTTGCCATGTGATGATAATGATAAACACATGTACAATACTGCATAATTCAGATAAATATCATCTCACATCCAAGCAAATTAAAGAATAAGGATATAATTTATGCATTAAATGTATGTCAGACAGTACAGCATGCTTATACAGTATATGAAAACTGCCTAGATACAGTTTTGATAGCCGATGGGTTATGGCTTATGACTTCTCTATTTAATGCTTGACAATGTAGGGCATGCAACATACAGCGTCATGTCCAGAGGGTATACTTGTACATCATATCCAGGGAGTGTACATCAAGCTGCCTCACTACAGAAACAGCTAGGAGATAGGCTCCTGCCCTATGGGTCTCATAGCTCAGCAAGGCTTATATTAGTGTCATTATTGCCCATCATTCAATATCTCTGGAATAAAGAGGATCCCTTATGGAAGTGTTAATATTTCGTACTTTGAAAATGACTTGACCTATGATCCTTTTTGAGGGGCGCCAGCCACTCCTATGCCCAGCTTGTGTGTCTGCGTGTACCTCACATCACTGATTTGATTGGCCGAGGGCTTAAAAAGTGAGAAAAAAAAACTGAGGACAGAAAAGTGATTGTGCTGATGTATTTTTTTAAATTTTATTATTATAATCTTTTATTTATGATCCCCATTAGCTGTTTGACCTGGCAACAGCTATTCTTCCTAGGGTCCTCACAGAATAATATACAGTAGAGTACATTATAAAAAATAGAAATACAAACTTTACAGATATCTTTACGGGCTATCCATCATGTATGATGGATAGCCCCTCACTTCACACAAGTGTGATTTCTTTTTAAATCTTGTGCAATTCTTCATCGCTAGAATCAAGGGGGCCAAGCCCCGCCTTAAGCCAATTTTAATATAAGAAGATATTTTCTTAATAATGGAAATCTCATTCTCAAAATACATTATTCATTGTACGCCACCGGGCTCAGTATAGTGCAATCCTTTGGAAAGCAAATGCTTTTGTTACAGACTTTTTATATGGAGTGGCTGGATTATTATGAGTGAGACATCTCAATTTTCTGTCACATACTGTCACAGAGGAATTACTGCAAGGAGGACCTAAGTCTGTGGCAATATGCCTATAGGCGCTCTGCCTCTGTGACATATCATGGAGTAATTCAACTAGTTTGGTGGCAATTTACAGGCAGACTCAACAAGAAAAGCCCCGCATGCCTGGGGGCTTCAGGCAACAAGCAGTCTCTGGGGAGACCATGCCTTGCTATAGGATTGTCTGGGCTATAGGCCCTGCAAACTGCTACATGAAAAATGAACCTGCTCTCTCTCCAAACGCACACGCAGACAGACACACACCACACACACACACACACACACACACACACTCTCTTTCTTGTTTTCTCGTGTCCTGACCACCATACCCCCTTCATCTCTTGTCTCTGCTCTCCATCTCTCTTGCTTTCTATCTCTTGTTTTCTTGGTTTAGCTGCACTTCCTTGCACCATCCACCTCTCATCCCTCTATCCCTTTTATCCATTACTTGCACTCAATTTCACTCTCCATCTCATGCTCTCTTTCATACACGTCCTGTTTCTTTTCTCTCACTGCCTCACTGTCTTGTTCTGTTTGCTAGTTTCTTTGCGTAGATCTATCACACAGTCAATGTTCCACATCTTTTCTTCAAAGACAAGATCCCTTTGTTAAGGTTATTAATAGACTCTCAGATAGTCATGTCAGCTATTGTGAGTGTAACACAAACATGTCCTCTGTCACTGCAACCGCGAGTAGAATACTGCCAAACCATTCTGCTGTATGTTGTTACTAATGTAAAGTCAAATGAAAGGCTCCGGTCAATGTGACCATTTAATGTCATCGAGGTTAAGCCATTTTGCTTCCGGAACCACATATTCCTGCTGGCCTTGGTTTGTCTCCCTCCTGTTCCTTCCCCTTTTCTCCCTCTCAGATTGCCAACTCTGTTTCAAAATAGATGAACACAGAGAAGAGTACTGTCTATTGTCTGTTTTTAAACAATGACAAGATGACGGGGTATCCTGCTAGCTCAGCCAGTTAGTGCACTGCACATCGCTATACCACATGAGCGGGCACAGACGCACGTACTTTATAGCATCATGTTGAAACGCAGAAAATTACATATGTTTGTCACACAACATCTCCTCCCTACTCACTTCTCAGTTATTACTGTGCAGTGTGCTGTCATTCCATGTAGAAGTGCTTAAAAAAAGGAGGTGACAAGAAAAAAAATTGCAGGGCAACAGATAGCATATACACACAGCAAGGTGTCAATAATTCAACGGGAGTAGAGGTTGTAAATCTAAGCGCCTTTGGATGTTTCCATCCGCCAGGGAACAAAGTTTAATCAAACAGAGAGATTGGCCCCAGAGCGAAGGGTGCGTGTGTGTGTGAGAGAGAGAAACGAGCTGAATTTATTGGCAGCTCTTTCAAACCAGCACTTTGGTTTTTATTACCAGCATCATTCAGGGTGAAATTAGTAATGTGACCTGCTATTTTAGAGAAGTTAAGAGATTGATGTGGATAAATGTCACGTTAAATGTCATCGTACAACAAAGTACGCTAGAATGTTGAATTAATGCAAGCTGCAAAGGAACCTGGCCCTATTTTATTCTCCCCTCGTTGTCTTATTTAACTTTGAGTGTCCTTCATTCAAAGTCTCACATTTCTTGGTGCTGCTTTTGAGTGAAATGCTGTAATGGTTTTTATTGATCCTTGTTGCCTGGTCCTCTTGCTGTTTAGTAACATTGTTTTCTCTCTTCTTCTCTAACATTGACAAAGTATGACAGCACAGCTTTCCATGCAACATCTCTAAAAGGCAGTCAATATTTATCCGGAGGTGTTCTTCGATTTCTGACAGCTGAGGGATAATCAACATCATTTGTACTGAATGATGATATTTAACACAATGAAGGCTGCAGTGCCTGCCAAAATGTCACACAGTAGTAGTAGGGCTGAATCACTATATATATAGTAATATAATAAATATATGTGCCCCATGCTGTCATCACACACTTTGTCTCATTGATAATAAGAGCAGTGTTTTGGACACTATGTTCATAGTTTTACAGACGGAGACTGACTGTATGACTGTATGTACAATGTGTGTGTATGTATAAGCATGCAGCTGATTGCAACATAAATATGCAACCAATTACACTAATTAAACACAACAGGAGCCACACACACGCACGCACGCACGCACGCACGCACGCACGCACGCACGCACGCACGCTGCTCCAGCTGTATCTTGTGTGTAATCACCCCTCACGTGTATATTCCGTTAGACCTTGATGGATGATTATCATGTGTTATGTGTTTCAGTTTACGTTTCAGAGCAGTTCTTTGTGCCCTAATTGCCTTATTCTGCGAGAATAGCAGATCTGTAAGCCCCTACGCATCTTGTATATTTGCTATTTTCTGCAAAGAGAGATTAGTTTTTTGTTTTTTTTAGAAAAAGGCAGGCATACAGGCATATTATTGTGATAAAAATAACTGGAGAGAGAAAGTGTTATTATCATTGTTGCACCTATGATCAACCTTAGCTTATCTATTGTTTTTTGGGTATATGAAAATGACCTAAAAGTTCCAGTTAACCTTTTTGATTAACCTAGGTTAATATAATAATAATAAAAAATACCTGATGGAGGGCAAAGGATCAGGTCAGAATAACGTCCACGCGCTACGTCTGGCTGGGGAAGCATGAGGACAGTCTGCTGCCTCCCCACATTGGCAGAGAAAGTGTAGTGCCCAGGATTACATTACATAATTGACACTGGGTGAAAAAGGGGTTGCAACATTGTGGGATAAACAAACAAACAAACAAACAAACAAAAAACTAAACAAAAACAAAAAACTAGGTTAATATACAGGCTGACAGACTTGATAACAGTTAAATAGGCCTAGCTCATTCCAGAGTAATGTCTCAGATCAGGTTCAATGACTGCTGCCACCATGAGTCATGCTTGTCCTTGAGAAAAAACATTGAACCCCCTGCACTCCCTCATTGTAAATCTCTCTTTGATAAGAGTGTCAACTAAATGTCATCAATGTATATATAATACAGTGTAGAGTCTACAAAGATCAATAGTGTTAGTTTAACTGAGACTGTAAAAATGCACCTACAGTATAAAGGTAAATGTTTACGCTAGTGTTGTGAACACTATTGCAGTTGTAGTTACAGTCTATGCATGTGTTACTGTCACAGGTATACTGTCCTTATACAATCTGATTGGTTTGGATCAGTGTAGACAAACTGGGTATGAGCAGTTTCTTTTACACGCACAGTGAAGCTCTCTGGTGGTGCTCCATGTGAGGCACAGAACACTAGTACTATTCCCAGTGGTCGCACTCCAATTAACACCCAGGCTGTCAAACCCCACAAGCTGCAGCACGCACTTGTGCCAAGTCCCCAAACATTCACATGCACATAAATGAGAAAGCACACATGCATGTGCACATGCACGAGCATTTATTCATTGTTTTCATTGTTTGTTGGAAACACACAGGTGATAATGTCACTGTATAGTCTGCAAATGCACGCACAAACACAAGTACACACAGATTCGTTGGCCTGGAAGTTGCAGCAGACAAGGCGACATTAGCAGGGCTGATGTTTGCTCAATGGCATCCAGAATGCTTAAATTGGGACAAACTATGACATGTGAGCCTTTCCCCACCCTAGAACTTGCTAGAATGGCTGGATAAGTGGAGTAAGTAATAGTGAAAATGGGAAAGTGTGTGCGTGCGTGCGTGCGTGCGTGCACGCATGCGTACGTGCATGCGTGCATGAATGCGTGCGTGCGTGTGTGTATAGTATATACACTGCATGCGAGCATGCGTGCGATGTGCGTGCATGCGCGTGCATACATACAGTATGCAAGAGTGACAGAGAGAGAGAGAGAGAGGGAGAGAGATTCTTTCAATATGGTATTCATATGTCTATAATGAATACAATGTCAACATGCAGTGTAAACATATGAGGCAGCATGTACAGTACAGGCTGGTGACAGGCAGCAATAAGAGGTGTCATTCTGTTCTGGAAGTAGGCCTCTGTATTTATTCTAGTAATAATGGTGCCAGATATTGCCTAGTATTCAACAGAATACAGCCAAGTGCAGCGTGCCTTGCTAAAGAGCATCTCCACAGTAGCTGTTGGGGGAGTGGGTGGCTTTGCTCATCCAAGACCAGCTGTTCTCACACCAAGCCATCAGAATATTACATTATTCCAAAACTGAAATGTAAATATTTGAAGTAAAATCTTAATTTCTCATGACAAACTCATCAGAATTTGACGTTTACTAATATGTCAATATCTGATGAATGCAGAGTGCAGACTGTACTAACTCAAAGCATTTGGACTGCTGAAACCAGCAGTTTCTTTTTACATTAAACTAAACTAACATGAACCCTCTCCTTAACCAAACAAACACAGCCTAAACCCGGATGTTTTTCTGAAAGATTTTGCTTCACGTTGAACTAGCCACCTTACAATCAGGCTGTTAAGATATATGCTTAACACACAAACCATGTAATGTCAGTGTTTCATTGGAGACCATCTTCACAAAATACACAGTCCTGACATTGCAACCACTTACACCACTTTTGAGCAGTGTTGTATCGCTACACATTATCTTGAGTATTAATACATGGCATATATTCACACAGCTGCTGAGAGGCTGGCGAAATAACAAGCAAGTGTGGGAAGAATAGCAAATCAATGGCGGGCAGATTGAAAGTTAAAAGGCTGTAAAATTACTGCGTGTTCGAACAGAAAAGGGCTGTGAGTGGGGGCTGTATTATACCCGACTCCTTATCACGCTCCCCTGGCTTTCACAAGGCACTTGATTAGCAAACAGCAGCTCCAGAGATAAAACACACTCATCCACGCCAACTGGATTTGCATGTAAAGAAATCTGTCGCTTCTTCATGAACGCATTTTCCCGTTCAGGAAAACTGGGAGGATAGACATAGCACAGCCCCTTGCTGGAGAAAGGATTATCTGTGTTGTTAAGTGTCCTTGTATGGCTTCTTCTTTATTTATTTAATTGTATTATTTGTTTTGACCAGAATCCTGTTTTTAATCAGCTACAAGCAGGGAATGACATCATGTGATGATTGTGGTGGTTATACTATATGTTTTGGAAGGAGAATCTACACTGTAATCTGATTTTGTATTCTGTTATGTGCCTTTGTGTGGCGTCTTTGTAGAGTCTTTGTGAAGGACAGGACATTAAGGAATAAGATTAAACCCCATGAGATCATGATTAGGTCTACAACATGTCAAGCCTGTACCAATCAAATTCCTGTAAACTTACCTAATAAACTGATTCTTACTCAGATGATTAGGTCTCAGTGCTTTTACTTCAAACTAGCTATAATGTCATATGACTAATAAGGAAGATACATGACTACAGATTTGACATTTGAGAATTTCACATGTCCTGCCATTGGCAATTCAGATTCAATGATGATCTTTTTTTTTCTCCAGGGAATCTGAATATAATTAACAAACATATTACACCTTGGTAAATTTCTCACTGTCAATTTCTGTTTCTGACAATGCACTGACAATCTACTGAATTGCCAATGTCACATCTGTATATTATATTGTTGCTATCCGGCAGAAACCAGCTAACTCCATTTTCAGGTTTTTCATAAATCAATGCTACTGAACACCCTTTACGTCTGTACGTGTTGGTTAAAAAAATATTGAACCAATGAAAAGTATTAAAAGGTGCTTTGACAAAACCAGCTAACTGCACCCTGCACTACAGCACTAGTACATGTACAGTTGTGCTGTGCAGCATGCACTGTACATACACTATGCTCAAAAAATGCAACATGCTCTACATATGCAGCTACACAGATAATGAAATCATGACCCCTGGCAGTGATGGGATAACACAGAGCATATATAGAATAGCAGAATGCAGAATTATTTTTGTGCCAAGTAACAGCAGTCTGTTGGCAGTGGGTGGCTCTGGAGTGGCTGTCTCAGGTTCAATCTGTCTGTGTGTGTCAAAGTGTCCTTGAGCAAGACACTTTAACCCTAACTGCTCCTGATGAGCAGCTGGTTGCTGCCTTGCATGGTTTCCTACACTTTTGGTGTGTGAATGTGTGCGTGTATGGATGAATGCGTATTGTAAAGCACTTTGGAGAAAGCTTCTATATAAATGCACCATTGCCACTGAATGGTAATACTCTGTTAACTTGGAAACCTTGCTCGCTGTTACAGCGTCTGTCTGTCCCTCCCATCACAACTCATGCTGATACACTATGCTGTGCATGACATCACACAACAACCATCTCCGGCCTTAAACAAAAGCTGCATGAACAGTCTGCACGGTACTACATCCAGGAGAGGCTTGGTGAAAGTCATTGTGAAACTAATGGAGTGAAAATGTGGCTAGCACAAACATAATCATATTTTTGTACATCTCTTATATGTAGTTACACCAACATTATCCTGTGAAGCACTTTTGTTTGTGAAGTACAATTTTAGTTTTTTTTTTTCTTTTTTTTTCTTTACTGGAGTATTTCCAATTGTCTGTACTTTTACTTCACTACATCTCAGAGGCAAATATTGTTTGCCTTTGAAATATTTGAGTGACCCCAACCGGCAACCTATCCTCTAGTCAGTGCAAGCCTATCTAATTCCAGCCAAGGATAAACCATACAGAATATGGTGGCTTGATGGCTTTTCCTTTAGCATGATTGTTCAGACATTTTTGAGTTGGGTATAAGGAGCATCACAGACTCTATAGAACTGCTGAGATCTTTTAGACTCTTCCTGTATAGTGTGTCTTCATCACTGAACTGATTTTTGTTGTGCGGCTTTGTTCAGAAACTGTACACAGTACCATACTATATAGATAGATAAGTATTGGACAGACCACAAATTACAAGGACATACAGTATAATATATGTCCTTACTATATTATAGTAACAAGACTGGAGCCATATTATGCTTGTAATAAAACAATGAACAATGACGACAGATTACACCTAGAAACTAACATGAACTGTAGGAAACCATCTGTGATAATATAGAGATAAACTGATTTATGAATGAAGGCATCCGGGGGCGTGTGTATCCTCTTTCAAGTGAGAGAACGAGAAGCAAGCAAGCACTGCCTCTTCTCCACTTCAGCCATATCCAGTAATGACTCTGCTAAATATAATTTATGACTTGGATCATAAGTTATTCACTGGCTGGACGATTAATTATGTAAGCCCCGAAATGTAATATCTCTGATTATGTGTGACAGTAGATTTTCATCACCACAAATGAAGCAGTTTTTATTGTATGTATTTTTTTTGTCTTTTTGTATCAGTAGATTTATGCTAAGCATATTTATCCAAGGATAAAGATATGTAATAAAGATATTTGGGCTGCCGTGACTGCATGATGACTACTACAACATCCTGTTGTGTATTGTACAATTTGTGGGCATTTACTGTCACTTGAATTTACACGTTTTGGGGAGTGTTATGTTAATCTAAGGCATTCGGTGCATTACTTTCTACTGAAGAATGGAGTTTCTAGAAGTCAAGGTCTGATGCAGTAGTCTGTGAAGTAGTGCATAGTGCAAACTACACCAGTGGTCAGATGAGATGAGGTACATTTTTCTTAATGTACAATAGAGTTGGAATCCAACTCAGTTGAGTTAGGCGTTGGTTCAGTCAGAGAACTCACGAAAAGATTTAACCAGTATTTATTAGAATGAATACAGGTAAGCATGGCATTAAGCATTGTTGGCGTCAGGCTCTGCTTCACTTCTCCCTGCTCGGCTCAATAAACACCATCATAAACATTTAGAGCAGGGAGATATAGCCTATATATATATATACACAAATAACCCCCCTGTGGGGGGCAACCGGAAGCAGAGCCCACTGGTGGTGCTGGGGAGGTGGAGGGAGCAAACAAGCGCATAACAGTCCAGGGACAAATGACAGCAAAATGACAGCAGGAAGAGCGGAGGCTGAGGTGAGCTTAAATAAGCCGGCAATTGGTCAGCTGACTGCCGCGACAGCGAATGACATGAATGAATGATCATGTGTAATACCAATGTAATACGCATGAAAGTGCCCAAGAGCTTAACATGAACCTCTCGAGTATATCTGATTGAACTAACTCCGCTGCTGCGCACGGTACGCAACATTTCCGTGGCATTATTCCGACCTCCTATTGTTCCGAAATTACTAACCCTATCTCTAACCCTACCTAACTCTAAACATAACCACAAGCATGGGAGCCATGCATGTTCGCCAACCGTCATGCATGTCCGCCAACCAGCATTGCATTTTCGCCAACCTTATTGGTTTGACAGAAGGGAGAGAGTTTATCCTATTGAACCAGTGGAAGGTAGTTGATGGCAGAGGGTATGAGCAACTGTCATTCTATTCTCCCCACCCCAAAATAATTCATCTGCAAATTAACCAAATATACGTGAACACCCAGAGCCCTTATTCATATACCAAAGTTATGAGTTACCTTGGTTCTTGTTGGCAGGCCTCCTGTGAAATGTGTCAGGCTGAGTGGTAGTTCAACCTGCTGAAATGGCAATGCACTTTCAGTTGAACACGGAAAAGTGAATGATAGGTCCTACTGTGAATCACTGGCTGGCTCAGGTATAGTATAGCCTGTTCACACATGGATGAATTGCTAGCACTTCTTAACCAGTTCAGTACCGTGGTACTGCATACACTTCACTTCAGTCAAGACTCTACCGAATGTCTGCTATTATATGAGAGTGAGGTGAGTGAAGGGAGAGTGCATATGGGAAACATTACATACATCAGCCCAATAATTCAGGCAGGTTTTGAATTTGGACATTTTTATTGCTTTCTATAGCTATAGTCTATGTCCACAGTATCTATGCACTTTTCAATTTAGCTAAATAATATCAGATTTGTATATTATGTAAAATGCTGCCAAATGCTACCAAAGTCAATCATGCTGTTGATTCCACAGGTTGGATTTGATGTGATCTGGCACTGATTTGGGCAGAGCAGACCACATTGCAGGTGTGGACTGGCCGGATTGACTGTATCGATTGCTGCTATGGAGTCAGAGAGATCACACACACAGAATGATATGATCCCAGGAGTGCGGGTAAACACAAAGAAGCCAGGCTTTATGGCACAGTAAAGTGTGATCATTCCATTTAATCCTGTTTTAGTACCCAGTCATAGTGTGGGGATTAAGACCCCCCATCTCTGGAGCCATGTGTGCCCCTGCTTCTCTGGGATCAAATCCAACCAGATCCCTGCATGGTCTACTGTGCTATCCTTAGCCTCAGCATTCCTGTCTCGACACCAAAACATGACAACATTTCAAGGCAAAAGCTATTACTTGTTTGTTTGTTTAAGGAACCTTTTTAAAGGGGTTTTACTTTTTCTTTACAGATTGCTATGCAATAATAGTCTTTGTGATATAGAAATTAAGGAATCATAGTTGTGTAGACTAAACTGTTTACATACTGCTTCTCTCTCTCTCTCTCTCTCTCTCTCTCTCTCTCTCTCTCTCACACAC
>OOFJ01034800.1:1796-12742 GCA_900323375.1 Benthosema glaciale
AGTGATTGAAATTTAAAAATGAATGTGCCATCTTAGCCCAGGCCTTTAAGATTAGGCTAAATATGTAGGCCTACATAGTCCTTGCACTTTCCCTAAAACGACCCAGTATAACTATATCTCTGTATCTCTTTTTTCATTGATGTTTTTCATTATCTTTTTTTTTTTTAAAGCTATAGCTTGCAGGCTATATGGGACCTTTTCACCTTCATATAATAGGCTACTATTTTGAAGTAGGCCAACATTAGGTCCGAAGTTTTCAGTAGCCGCCTAGGCCAAAAAATCATGCCATGGCCTGAAATGTATTGTTTAGTCATTAAACAATACATTGAATGTATTTAAAGGAGTAGTTCACCCAAAACATTATGTATTTTCTATCAAATAACACACCTTTTTTATTATAGCAGACTCGAATATGCTGCTATAGCCTGCTACGACTATACTGACAAAAACAATCTCCATGAATACATTTAAGACTTCATGTGTAATTGACAGAAAATAAGTCATGTTTTGGCTGAATTCCTTTAAAATACAGACAGAACATATTCTTTTTGCAGTCACATTGTGTCATGATTCAAGGGCTGAAATCAGTAAAAGGCTACCATGTGCTCTTTATGAGTTCTTCTGATGGTATGTTATTGTGATGAGGCTGAATATGGATGGGTCCAGTGAGGAGGCATTTGAGTCCATGCATGGAAATGAGAGATGAATATCACCCTGTCAGACTCCTCCGCACTCAAACCTGCACAGTGCACTGCACACCTGGGGCGACTGTGGCTCAGGAGGTAGAGCATGTCGTCCAATGGTCGGTGGTTCGAATCCCGGCTCCTCCTGTCTACATGTCGAAGTGTCCTTGGGCAAGACACTGAACCCCAAATTGCTCCCGGTGTGCTGGTTGATGCCTTGCATGGCTTCCGCCGCAATCGGTGTATGAATGTGTGTGAATGGGTGAATGTAATGCACTATGGTAAGCGCCTTGGATAAAGGTGATATATAAATGCACCATTTACCTTCACACAACACACGTACACTTCTTTGTCGGTCTGTTTAGTCAGTCAGTCAGTCAGTCAGTCAGTCAGTCAGTCAGTCAGTCAGTCAGTCAGTCAGTCAGTCAGTCAGTCAGTCAGTCAGTCCGTCATACACATGTTTACATCAGTCAATGAGAGTCTTTGGCATCTTAAATATTATGGGTGTATACTATGTTCCTACTTTAAGTCTCAAATCTCCCATTTTAGCTGTCCATTTTGTTCATTTAATTGACTTAATCTTTACCTGGAAAAATTTACAGTGAGCAGGTAGGAGTTACAGTACGGATCATGTGGATGTAAAAGACATGTGTCATGTGTGTCAGTCACTGTGTAAGCATCCCCCCAAAAACGTGTTAATACATTTGACATTTAATTAGCAAATGTGAAGGAGGAGTGGGGTTTGAGTGGGAACCTTACTGTTGTGTGATTGTCAGTGTAATCACTTCCTCTCTTTTGTTCTGCGTTTTGATCTCTAGTCATATTATTTTATGTGTCCTATTTTTGCTGTGGCGACACAAAGATCAAGCATTTCCACTTGATTGAGACAGGACGGACAGTGAAGACGGCGGGCCGGAACGACACAAGGATGACTTGCAACACACACACACACACAGGCCTTGAGTTGAGCTTGAACCCAGGATGTTAAAATGTTACGTGTCAGCACTTTAACAGTGCCGAATGTGGGCGTTCGACGGTTGATGACCGGATAGTGTATTAACCACATAATTGCAACGGCCCCGGCTCAATGCCAGCTGGAGATCTGGGTTGTGTCTTCCATCTCTCTGCCCACCGCTTCCTGTCCCCCCCCCCCCACCTGTAAGATGGATGATAAGATGGATCTCTATATGGATACATCTTTTAAAGTCCTCAGTTTTAGTTTAACCCTTGAGGGTGTCACCCTGTGGATTTTGTCATGAAATTATGTATCTTAATGCAATTCAAGCATTTGTACAGTCAAATCTTGCCTTGTGGCTACTGTGTAGGTTTTCACTGTAAAAGACACACACACTCTCTTACTCTTATCCATTGCAACAAAGTGCAAGGTCAGAGTTAAGTGCGGTGAACTTGTATAAAGGTTACATTTTTGATGTGTTTGCGCTTTCTGGTTTTCAGAACATGCCAATGAATGATGTTCACATTCACATGAGTCAAATCTATAGAAAGTGTTGACAACACATCTACAGTATAACAGCCTAAATGAGTCGGTTGGTACTGTATAAATTGCAAAGCTTTCATTGCTTTCACTTACAGACGTGCTTGGAATAGTGTTATAGTGGTTTGGTGGTGTGAGCTTGTGTCAATATTTAGCAGTTACCTACAGTATCAACTATATATTGTTCAAATATCATAAAATATCATATGATCTAAGAAATATACATTTTCCTATCTGTGTTTTGATGTACTTCCTTTACAGTATTTGTTGAGCGTGGCTGTTGTATATGGCATTAGAGGTTAGAATGGTGACCTTTGACCTTAATTGTATTACGGAAACTAAACAAAGTTGAAATTCATACACAGATGCTTAGTCTGCTGTGTTGAATGAACGGACATGTCATGGAATGAGTGGACTGGAAATGTAGACATTCTAAAAATTTACATTTATCTGATATGCAACCATATATTTTGGTATAGCTTCATATTTGCGTGCATATAAAATTGAATTAGTTAATATAGTGTAAGAGCAGTCAATGTTTAGTTGTTGCTTGGGGCTGAAACTACACAAATGACTAAATAATGATGTTATGTCATCGTAAATGCAGTTGAATGTAAGACGTTTTTTATTCCATTACAACGGTACAACACTACAACTTATAGGGCCTACTAGACCATGATGTGTACTTTAATATCAACATATGTCTAGGTTTTGGATTTAGAGTGAGTGTGTGTAAGTGAGAGAGACAGAATACAGGCATTACATTTTGGTAGTTTACTTGAGGTCATATGAGTGAGTCCGCTTTTTTTGATTCCTCACATGGCACGCACGCACGCACGCACGCACGCACGCACGCACGCACACAGTGATCAAATCAGGCATTGATACCAGCTCCTCATGTCAAATCTCACTCCATAAATAGTAAGGCATGGCCTACCGTGAAACCCACAAACCCTTTTTCAGTTTTGTTTTTCAGACGATCTCAGTAC
The DNA here is from genome assembly GCA_900323375.1 of Benthosema glaciale. Classification (NCBI taxonomy): domain Eukaryota; kingdom Metazoa; phylum Chordata; class Actinopteri; order Myctophiformes; family Myctophidae; genus Benthosema; species Benthosema glaciale. The sequence goes on from OOFJ01034800.1 coordinate 4,964, forward strand.
AAAAAAATCTGTTGTTTTAACTTGAATCTGATTATTGGTGTTTATAAGACGGTCTGCAAGACTCAAACATTCTTTGAACTTCACATTTATTACTTCTTCAGTTGACGCATCTGATTTATTTTTATAGCATGTCCCTGTCCGTCTGGCCTATCTTGATTCAGTTGCAGTCTCTGTGCTTAAACTGAACATAGTTTAATGTAGTGACACTGACACAATGGTAGATCATGTAGTCAACATTATAAATGAAAGTGTGAATCTAAAAAAGGTAAGGAATAAAGTGCTTAATTTGTTTGGACGATCAAGCTTGAAAAAACCTCAGAGTTGCACTGAATGTAGTACTGTACGTCCCCACACGTGAAATGAAACAGAACAAAGATAAATAAAATATTAGTAGTCACACAGTGCAGCAAAGATACAGTTGAGTATACGGTATATAAATACAGAGTATAAATACAATTAAATTATTTTTGCTCAGAGCACTCTCAAGTCTAAAACAGATATACACCAATGTAAACAGGAGAAAAACAAACAACAACTATAGTGCAAAGAAGAACACAAACCAACGTGAAAGTGAAAAGTAAAGTGCAATACAGATCAAGGTCAGCTGTTCAGCAGCCTGACTGCTTGGGGGAAGAAACTGTTACTGAGACTGGTGGTGCGAGATTTGATGCTCTGGTAGCGTTTTCTGGAAGGGAGTAGTTGGAACAGGGTATTTGCGGGAATGGCTGGTGTCTTTAATGATGTTTTGGGCTTTTTTCGTACAGCGAGTGGTGTAGATGTTTCGGAGACTAGGTAATGCTGTGCCGATGATCTTAGCTGCTGTTTTTACTGTCCTCTGCAGCCTATTGTCAATTAAGCATTATATTGAAATACTAAACAATAAGTACAGTAACATTTAAGATGCATGGAAATGCCTCGGACGGTTAGCTCAACCGTCTGGGCACCTGGGCTTCTGAGCAGCGGGTTCAACTCCCGATCCCGACGGCCTTTTCTGCGTATCTTACCCCATCTCTCTCCCCATGTCCTGTCAGACTATATCAATAAAGGCGGAAAAAGCTTTAAAAATGCATGGATATTTGTTCTTTGTGACAGTATAAGATCACTGGAGACTGGAGTGCATTTAAAGGAATAGAATAGTTCATCCAAAAAAAATATTGAAGCCTTGAATTCATGGAGATGTTTTTGTTTTTGTCGCATTCCTACAGACAATAATTTGATGATCAGCGGATCAGATGCAGCCAGGTCAATTGAGTGGCCTCCCGGAGAATCCACCGGTCATCAAATTATTGGCTTAGGAATGCGAGAAAACAAAACAACTCTCCCTGAACTCAAGGCTTCATGGGGTGTGTAATTGATAGAAAGGTTTGGACAAACTATTTCTGTCAGCATCATAAGGGAGCTACATTTTAGAAAACAACAGCGAATCTGAGCCTTTAGTTTGTTGCTTGCAGGTTCCTTTGTGTCATATGTGGTTATAGCTGTTTAAAGTTCTACACCAGCAGTGTTCAGTAGAATATGTTCGACAAAGTTTGCGCGTGTGTGTGTGTGTGTTGGTTTTAATGTGAGAGAGACCTCTCCCACCTGTGGTCGTGTACTGTAGGCCAGGGTGCGTCGATCTGTGCGTTTCTCCCAGACTGTGGGAGGTTTGCAGACATTTTGCATTCATCAGGAAAACGACATGTCTGCATGACACACACGCTGCGCGCGCACGCACGCACACACACACACACACACACACACACACACACACACACACACACACACACACACACACACACACACACACACACACACACAGAGTCTATAGCGTCTGATGACACACTTCGTTCTCTGTCACAAATGCTTGGCAATGGCCTGAATTCATGGTCAAGGTCAGTGTAATGTTTACACTACATTATCAGGTCTGTGGACAGACAACAATTTGAATAGAGGAATATTTCACCTGAGGTCATATAGTCAACACAAAATGTGCCCCATTGTTAAAACCGCTGCTCTACATGGTAGCTGATGTGTTCAGGTTCTGGTCTCATTGGTGCTGAGTTCAGGCCAGAGTTCGTTTTTTTAGTTTACATCTTTTGTGCAAGACTTAGTATTAGGGGTGCAGGAGAATTTGCTTATAATACCTTTATGATATTGATGTGTGTTATTAGGATTGATTGTTTGGGACGGAGAACACCATGGTGAGAGATGTTTATCAACCATCTAGTATAAACTATCTCTGTCTTACAACACTGCCCTGCGCCAGAAATAGTAGATATATAATCTCACAAAGCGCTGCAACCCATTGTGAGATTGTAAATTGGCTATATTTACAGTGAATAAATCACTACACATACTGGCAGCAGTATAGACAGCCCTGGTGGCTAACAATGAAGCATCAATGCAACAGATTATTTATTACATAACTCTTTTTTTGGCTAAGGGACATTTGAGTAAACATTACAGCACGTGACAATTTTGAGACTTGGACTTTTGATATAAAGTTCACAGTAAAACTCAAAGTTAACAAACACTCTGGATTTCTGGTCGAAACCCGATAAGGTGACAGCAGAGACGCACAGGAGGAACACTGCTGAGTGACTCAATCACCGCACTGCTGAGGGACACGCACACACATAAACTCCCACACCCTTCCTATCAGTATCGCTTATGTTGGACTTGTTATTAAGTGGCATATCCCTGCCCCCCCACATCACTTTTATGTTATTTAAACTGTATGTTTTGATATTTTATACATTGTGAGTGTTGCATGTTTAATTTACCATACTGGAAACAAGCCTTCAGTTTGGTGTTTTTAACATTGTATTGCTGTAAAATGTTCAATCAATCAATCAATCAATCAATCAATCAATCAATCAATCAATCAATCAATCAATCAATCAATCAATCAATCAATCAATCAATCAATCGTTATCGATTGAATATCATGCAATTCAGTCGTAATCCAAAACACACTCACACATCTCTGGCAGCATGTGTCAACCTCACACGGGGCCATTCCACCACTAGACAACCACCTCCCAGGACAAAAAGCTTCCTATGTAGTCCAAGCAAACTATAGTTTCATGTGAAAGTAATTGTAACAAAACACATAATTTGAGAGGTCTCTAGAACAGCATACTAAAAGTCCCAAGAAATCCCAGTTGTGTTAATATGTTTAATTGCATTAATCCAAAAAGGCCAGGAATTATTATCAGACAAATGGCCAATCTTAGAATATATTCCTTAACAAGAGGTAATTTTAACAGATTATTTTTCTTCACAGACCATTTCTATGAAGTCTCCAGAACATCATACTAAAATCCTAAGAAATTCTAGTTACGGAAATATGTTTAATTGGTGCCATCAATCCAAGATGTCCACCAATTAAGACTATTATCGGAAAAATTGCCAATCTTAGAATAAATTCCTGACATATTTCCACAACTGGGATTTCTTGGGACTTTTAGTATGTTGTCCTGGACACTTCATAGAAATGGTCTGTGAAGAAAGAAAATCTGTTACAATTACCACTTTGTCAGGAATGTATTCCAAGATTAGCCATTTTTCTGATAATAGTCCCAATTGGTGGATATTTTCAAGTAATGATGCCAGTTGAACATATTTCCGCAACTTCGATTTCTTCAAAATGTTGTTCTGCAGACTTCATAGAAATGGTCTGTGAACAAAAAAAACCTGTTTCAATTACTTTATTGATAAGGAATTTAATCTAAGATTGGTAATTGTGCATGCATTTTTCTGATAACATCAGAACATTTGTAGAGTGGGTAGTGTGTACAGAGACTTACTTCAGTCGGTTTTGTTCCCAACATGATCTATCACACTCTTAGCAGATGGTAGAGTCATGTTTATCACACACTGCAACATGGATAGTGCTTGTAGGCGACAGACTTCTGTTCTCTCTTTCTCTGTCTCTGTTTGTTTTACTCTCTCCTTCTCATTTTTATTTGTCAGTCTCCCACTCTCCTTTTTGGTCTCTGAAGAGGCACACTTTGTTCCACTCGGTCATCTGAGTTGTAATTTGCATGAAGCCTATATGTTTTAATACAGAACAATCCTTCACTCTTTGTTTTCTTTTATTTCCCTTTGTAGTACAAAGGCTGTGCTAGAGACATTTTCAATCAAGAGGAAGAGAGACAAAGACAAACAAATTAATTATGTCTTTCTTTTAAGCAAACAGGTACAAGGTTTGTACCTGTTTGCTTAAAAGAAAGACATAATTAATTTGTTTGTTTATTCCAGTAATCATTTCATCTTTAAGCGGTCTTCATTTGTGTAAAACATCTCTTGTTTTAAATACACAAATTGTTGAATTGTGTAATACTGAAACTGACACTGAAAATGTCACTTCACCAATGACATTTAAACCTGTAAACATAGTGACGCTAATTGGTGTCAGGCATGTTTTCGTCTTATAAATAAATCCCAAACTCATATTGAAACTCTGATGCTCAAGCGTGATAATAATATTACCCGAGCAACAAGGGGGAAATTTGCTTTGTGAAAATGTTGTTCTTTGGCAACCCACTCAGTTTCGGAAGGAAAAATCTGTAACCTTTTCGGCAACGACAAATGCCTATTTGAAATTAAAAATAAATAAAAAAAAGACTTCAAATGATCATGGATAAATAATTTTCAGGGTGTTTACCATCTTTGCTGCTGCAGTCAACTCTGGAGTGGAAGATGGTCTACAGAGAGAGAATGACAATATTTAGTATACCATTCTGTCATCCAAACACAAATGTGGAGTTGTAAGCTAAGATGAGATGCTTACTTGTTTATACATGTAATGAAATGTGGCCTTAGCTGCCTGACTCAGTGACAACACATTTATCTGCGTAAGCATATTGATAACCATGACATGATGAGTTTAGATGGAGACTTCTAGAGGCCTTAGAGATGGTCGCCCTTAAATCATTACGATACATTTAAAATTATACTTCTATAGCTGTGCAGCAATTACTATACTGTAGGCTACAGCAGATGAGAGTGAGCACATCTCTGCATTTCAGATGACCAATTGCTTCTAAACCAAGGTTATTTCATCACATGTAAGATGACATGATTCTCACTAAATTATCTTTAGCTGTGACATGTAGTATATGTTTTATAGGTAGACTACATTTATGTATTTATCTACAGTATACACTAGTATTCCCATGCTGCTTGTGACCCATTTAAAAATGTGTTTAAGTACAAAACAATTGATATACAAATAGATTTGAAGCTTGGGGTCCCATATTTTCTCCCCAGGGAAACTAAATATAATATTTGAAATTATGTTTTCCTAATCCAAATCCTCATTGATCATTGAACCAGTGTAAAAATGGGCCATTTAGAGTTAAATGACTACTGAGGAATCATGTGGCTACACTGGCTATAGGTTGTCAGTTTGCCGTGGGTAAGAATGTGGGTGGCATGTGTGTGTTGCTATCCAGAGGCAGTTACTGACTAATCAGTCATGCAAATTATTCCATTTGTGATGTGTGGGTTTATGTATACCATATGCACAATCATGCATACAGTACATGCATTTACATATTCTGTTGTTTCACGGTGTATTGTTGTGCAGTTCGTGTGCATGCATGCGTGCGTGCGTGCGTGTGTGAGTATTTGCATGCACATGGATGTACAGCACACACCGTTCTCTTTTGGACAATGTGTCCACGAAGGCAGTCCCTGTTATTTCTTCATCAATTCAACTGACTGACATTTACAAATTCAAATGAGACTTCTGCAAGTCAGTCACATAGCAACACAAACACGTCATGCCTAGTCTAAACTAACGTTGTACATATTGGTGTAACAATAATATTGAACACACTGACTGTATACATCACTTGGAAAACAAAGTCTAATTTATGTTAACATTGAGCTCTGCACTATATATATTATTGTAATGTACATCCTCATATATTCAAATATAATAAACATTCTGTGGTGGAAAAAGTACTAAAATGTTTTACTTAAGTAAAAGTATCAATACTGCAAGTAAAAGTCTGGAATTCAAAATGTACTTGAGTAAAAGTACAAAAGTAGTGACATAAAATAATTACTCAAAGTACAACGTATGAAAAGTAAGTACTGCAGAATGTCCCATTTCATGTTTTCAAGTATAACAATCTTTTTTTAAATAGCTGATACAATGCGCACAATGAACAATGAAGTGGTTAATGTATATTTTATAATAATAATAATAAAAATCTACAAAGTAACTGATAACTAGAGTTTTAAAATAAATGTAGTGCAGTAAAAGTGCAGAATGTGGATATGAGATGTAGTGGTGTAGAAGTAACTGTACTTAATTACTTTACACCACTGTAAACAGTAAATCTTATTATTGCACATTGTGTGTGTGCGTGCGTGCGTGCGTGCGTGCGTGCGTGCGTGTGTGTGTGTGTGTGCGTGCGTGTCATGCCTGTCATATCAAGAGTTGCATAAATCATACAGACAAACACATACAGTACAGAAGTGATATTCTTCATTTTACTCATCAAAATGCAGATGACTATTACAACACAGTTACCATTACAACATGTGTGATATTGGGATTAATTTGGCTATGCTGGCCTTTTCTGAGGTGTGAGCGCAGAGTGTACACTCACTGTACACTAGGAGCTTCATGTGCTGTTCTCGGCTATTTGTGTAAATACCTGAATATTTTATAAAGTGTTGGCTGTAACTGTAAGGTTTCTGTGTTGGAAAACGGAGTTATTATGATATATGTATTGTTTTATATATTTTGAATTAGCCACCACTACATGTCCTGGGCATGATTTACTATGCTAGAACAAAGATCCACCATTTTGTAAAAACTCTTGTAAAAGCCCTCTTTCCTAAAATGGATATCATATGATTTTCTTCTGTACAACAACAGCCAAAGCAAGATAAATAAACATATTTTAGATTTTAAGAGACAATCTGGTTCACACTAGTATTTGATTGAAATGAAAAATCACATTTTGGTTCACCTAAACATCGACCAGAATCTATACTGTAGTGTATTGTATAGTGTATAATATATAGTATCGGTTTTCTATGGTCTAACTTGGGCTGGGTTTAATTTCTTCATGGATACTCTTGGATACTTCATGTAGATTAGACTGCCACTCAAGAGACACAGGAAGAGTCGGACGTGGAACACTTGTTTGTCTGTTTTGACTCCTTCTCCTCACTGTTTGTAATGCTTGAATGTTAAGCTTATTTTACTGCTGCGCCTGCACTTGTCACAGTTATTGCAAGACTCCCTGGATAAGATAAACGCTTCTATGGGTGTTTGGATTTATTACTGTACTTAAACCATACTGAGTCAATGCTTGACTCTTACAGTAGCTGATCATAACAGAGGTGATGCTTTTTCTGCTGTTGTGGTCATGGAGAAGATAAAGGTCTGAATGTGGAATCAGTACAGTCAGTGCAATACATGTGGAAACATGGTGAGACTGGATTTTCCCACAAGCGCTGCCTCTGACTTCAGCATGATATTGAACCTCTCAATTCCTTTTTAGAAGACATATCGTTTACCACCCACTGCGTATTTTTACTGCAGTCAGTTTGTTCACTGACAGCCTGGATTACACCGTGAGAATGGATGTGCCATTTTCACATCAGTTTGGAACAGCACAGCTCTCTCTCTCTCTCTCTCTCTCTCTCTCTCTCTCTCTCTCTCTCTCTGTGTGTGTGTGTGTGTGTGTGTGTGTGTGTGTGTGTGTGTGTGTGTGTGTGTGTGTGTGTGTGTGTGTGTGCGCGTGCGCGTGCGCGTGCGCGCGCATGCACGTG
>OOFJ01034836.1:7196-20096 GCA_900323375.1 Benthosema glaciale
CTTTGTAAAGTAATCGCTTCTGGAAAATAAAGAAAAAAATAAACATTTTCGATGTGTACACTGTGTAATTTTATAGAGGTATCTAGAGAACAAAGTACGTTTCTGAACGTACCAACAAGACTGTTGGTTTCCTGTCAAATCTCGCGATACCTCAGAGACAGAAACAATACATGCCACTGTTTAGAATGATCCTCAAATTAAATTATGTACTGTGCATATCAAAAAGCAAGTGATTAGAAAACATTGACAGATTGATCGATTATATGACAAAGGTCGCAATTGTTTATGGAAATAATATTTGTTCACAAGCTGGTCCAGCCAGCTCCAATCACTGCTATGTATTCATGGAACTTCCGGTGTGAGGTTTGGCTGAAATTGCCAATGTCATGGTGTACACATTATTGCGAACGCAGTGATTGCGAACGCAGTGAGCCCTTACTATGAAAGCCAGGCAGAACATGTCTGTCTGTCACGCTGCTGATACTAACTGGCCACCAGGGGGTGCCAAATGGAAAATTACAGAGGGACTTCAAATACACTGCGTTGCTTCACGCATTAATCTTACCCGTTCTGAATATATGAACATCAAATTATGTCCAGTGTGGGTAATACAATGTAATATATCGCATTACTGATTGGGGGGGAATTGTTTGGACTAGACCTGTACGTGCCCGTCGGCCACCGGCCTACTTGAGAACGATGCAACTTGGCAACCTAATAATACCCGTTGTCAACTTGTCATAGCACCCGTTTTAACTATCTGTCTGTTCAAGATTTCATAGTAAATGTGACCTGCAGTGCAGTCGCAATGCCAGGATCTGAAGATCCTGGCACAGTGTCAGAGCATGATAAACTCCACAGCAGCCTTCAGAGTGTCTGCTCCCCAATGCACTGTGATGGCTGTCTCTCTGGTGGACTATAGTTACTGAACCCCTCCCGGCATTCAATTTGACAGCATTGCCAAGTTCCTTGTCAAAACTGTCTATAAGAACAGTAGGTCTGGTCTCACACCCTTCGAGCACTGCCTGGCTCAAAGGAGAAACTGCATTTCTCGCATTGCTTTATGTTGTTCAGATCGATGACAGGGCACAAGTGAACATCACAGTTGTGCGATGAGGTGTAAGTCTTTCATCTCCCTCATCAAAATTTGCCTCAGTAATTATGGAGCATATTGACATGGATAGCTGTTGCTGTGAGGAAACATTCGTTTATTTCTGTCATGTGATATTTCTGTAACAGCACTTGATCACGTGCGTCTAGCAGGGTTAGCCGCAGCTGTCTTATTTGACATTGCCTGCAGGAGTACCAGTGTCAATGTGATCTTCAGACAAGTGGGGTCAAACCTTCAATTCTCCTGACTGGAGATTGGTGACAGATAATTGCTTGCAGCTTTATTCTGTAAACTTTCAGAGAACTGGCCTGAAGTTTGATATGGTAATTCAGGCCAGGCAATTAAGAGACAGGGCTTTTGATTGTGATCTAGCTCAGGGGGAAATATTTGATGGGAAATGATGTGATTAATTTACTTGAAAGCATGAACAGGACTAATGCATCATTTGATTAAGATAGGTAGGATGAGCATGACACACACCATTTCTGTATTCAACATGTTTGGTAATAATGCATTTTGCATGAATAAGTAACCTTATGAATCATAAACACTGTTGATACTGCTTACTTATATGGGACAGAATGTCGGCCGTCTATTACTTGCACTGTCGAACACTTATGGAAGCATATACAAGTCCACAGTAGCCTATAGTGACTTTCACTGGACCATAAATTTGATTGTACAAGAACACTATCTATAACAAAACAGAACACTGTCCCAATATCTCATAATTAGTAACAGCCCTTTGTGATAAGAATGGGCCAGTAGTATCTTATTAAAACCATTAGACTGTAGACACCAGTAGTGCTTATCATCAATAGTGCCTGCCACATTATAGTAGACAAGACCTTGTGTTACATTTTATTAATTAGAAAAGAACTAAGAGGCCCACCGTGTATATCCTTTGCAGGAAATGAACATGTCATGTTGTCCGCCAACGTCTTTCCCACCACAAGGTTTTATTTCCCAGAGTCCTTGCCGTCAGACCTTTTACACATCGCATGGAGAGATGGAGCAGATAGAACCGTCTGGAGATTAAACATTGCTTGCTGTCTGTTCGTCTACATACCGTTTACATCCCATGACTCAGAGATGGCGTGTACGTGTCAGTCAATGGCACACCCACTTCCACCCCGGCTTGTGGCTCTTGATGGATCTGCTGTCATCTGTAACACTGTGCCAGAAAGATTATGGTCTACCATTAGAGAAATGCAGGATTTAATGACAAAATGAGCATTTTCTCGAGGGGGATTCTATGTTGAGAGACGTGAGGACCTATGTGGGGAAAGAAATGATTTACATTTAGAACTGGAAGCGTTTGAGTGAACATAACTCTGGTGGTACAGTATAAGGCCATGCCGATGTTTCAAGTTCCTGTTATGGAACATAATGGGATGAAGTGACAACCTTTTGTATTGTTTCTGGATTGATACAAACACAATTCTTAATATATTATTATTTTCCAATGCCATGTTTTGCTATATTTCAATGTGAATTCTGTTTTTGAGGTCATTTGAGGTCTGATTTAAGGCACAGAGATAAACATCCTCAGTGGATGTTAAATGATTGAACTGGCTTTCTTGTAAACGTGATAATATATTCACAATCAGACACTATAAAAATAAGCAGCTAGGCTGAGACTGGAAGGTGTTAATTGAAATCTTTGCAGTGCATTGACAGCTTTGACTATAGCAAATGGAGCAATTACTCATTGGATTCTTAAAATACACTATTGGCACTGAAGTAAGCTGTCTGAAGCTCCTCAAAAAGCAGGTGGTGAATCTGTCTCATTAAAGAATATTTATTTTTGTGTTCCTGAGTTATTTATCTTTGTAAAGATTAGCCCATTTAGACCTGTTGCAAGTCGAACCTATACATCATACCATTATTATTCAATCCGGGATCTACCTCTGTATCTCATTAGTGAGGTTGTTGCTATACATGTATCAACATAAAGGTTTTCAGAAAACGTGGGTTAGGTTTTAGAAGGTGTCTTTTGAATTGGCCTTGGGTCTAAATGGGTTAAGTCTTAAGTGTTATATTTAAAATGTGCAAATTATTTAATTAGCTTATATTTAAAAACAAGCCCAAAATTGATGAAATCAATGAATTACCAGCTGCATTATTATCATTGTCAGTTTCAGCGCAGTATAGTCCAAGGTCTATCTAAAGAGGTCGGGGACCGAAGATACTTCCGTACTACGGTGGAGTCCTGGGAGGAAACGGACATGCGCAATGTGCATGTACAACTTCCTGGTCTCCATTGCGCATGTCTGTTTACTCCCAGGACTCCACCGTAGTACGGAAGTATGGTCTTCGCTTCCTATCCTTGCTCTACTATCCTTGGTATAGTCTAGGAACCAACGATGGCATTAAAAAGACGAGTGTGTGGTTGCCTAGAGACGAGGCTGCCAATCCACGATAAGTCATCGTAACACAGCAGCCAATGAGAATGATAGGTGCGTGGGCGTGAAAGCCAAACATAGACCAGCTTTGCAGCTTGTAACAAACATTTTGTTTTTGTTTCCCCAACATACACACTATATAGGCTTAAGGCTACCAACAGGAGTATTTTTTTCTTTTTTTGGTCAATTAAGTCATCAGTTCCCTACACATGTAGGCTACAGTACAGCCCTGACATGGTTACTGTTTAAAGTTTATTAACGATCCCCATTAGTGTAAAGCTGCGTTCAGACTTGAATTTAAATATTCGCGTTGGTTTGTCCAGTTTGTATTGCGGGAGGTCGCGTCTTTGCATTGACTTTGTATGTAATCACGCCGCTCAAACCATCCAAGTACTTGAAACAGTCACCCGTGCGCCCAGTCCCAATGTTTGTAAACAAATAATTGGTCTATTCTTCCTGTGGTCCAGGCAAAATCACACCTGTGTGAAGTGAGTGGTGCAACTCTGTGTGGGGGTCCCCAGGGGTCCCCAGAACTTCCAGACCCACAGGAACATACAGTTATAGGAATACTAATACTTAGGGACTTAAGTGGCACTTGTCAGACGTTTTTTTTTTAGAAAGCCTGTTCTGACTCAGAGGGTTAATGATCCAATAATATGTGTCTGATGGGTCCAAGTTTGTGTCCCTAAGTATTAGTATTCCTATTAACTGCATCTTCCTGTGGGTCTGGAGGTCCCGGGGACCCCCACACGGAGTTGCACCACTCACTTCGCACGGGTGTGATTTTACCTGACAACAAGGCGTTTGTTTGACTGGGAGGTGCAGTGTGTGAAGGAACATGCCATCCTTCCCAGTTCTGCTCCCTACTGAACATGTACCCTGCATGTAGGACTTGCCAGCTGCTATGGCAAGGACAGATTGACCTTCCCTGCTGGCTTCCAACCACACAAACATGACCATTTGTGTTGTCCGGTGGTTAAGAAGAGGCATGGCTAAATGCTCCTTAACTAGCCAAACAGTAGGTGCCAGCGGCTAGAAGTACAAGGTGAAGTGGGAGTTTGCCGATCAACAAAAGTGGGGGGCCAAGGGTACAAAGGAAAGAAGTTCACTTTAAAATCCCATTGTGTACAATGGAGCCTTTCTGGCAGCAGTGGATCAGCGGGTAGAGTGGCCATCTGGGAAGTGGTTTGATCCAGGCTAGAGCTCCTACTGGCTTTGTGTTGAAGTGTCCTTGAGCAAGACATTGAACTTATAACTAGGCTGAATGCATTGCATGGTTGCCACTGGTGTGTGAATGTATCACATGTTTTAAAGTGCTGTGAAGAAAAGCACTATAGAAATGCATACCGTGCCAAATCCAAATTTAAACATGAGCCATAATCGCACCTGCTGTTTCTGAGACTTCACGTTTTAAATCTCAGCTTTGCCACACAGGCAGGGAGAAGCAATGAAGACTGTGAAATATAGGCATGCCAAGTTTATTTAGTATTGAGTAGATGCCTGTCAGAACTAAAAATAAGAAGCTACAAGCAGCACATACATTATTATTTGTTTGTACACATCAATCCTGCCAAGGTGCCCAGAATTATTGTTTGTGCACACTGCCCCGTTTTTCAGATTTTGTTGCTGAGTATTTCCACCATTTTTCTGAAAGTTTCAGTCCAGTTTGTAAGGACCTTTAGTCTACATTACAATGACCAAAGGCCAGGTCTGGAAATGTTTTTGTCTGTCCGTTAGTGTCTCATTGTGTGCTCAGAGAGAATCTCGCGAACTAGACCGATCAGTGCCAAATTTCATGCGTTTGACAGAAGGCCAAGGATGTCACTCCCAGCATAATATTCATATTGTGTATCATGGTGGTGGTTCTATATCAGTCCACATTACCGTCCTATACATTCTCCCCCTGGGTTCCTTGATTCATGACATTGAATTGGGCACCTCAGAACACTGGGTGCCATTTTTACCATGTCCAAAAAAACATTTCTACAGATGATCTCTGGACCTTTGATACAAAAATGCCCATGACACAATGTCCGATCGATCAGTTACAACATGCAACACAGGTCTCTGTCCGGAATTGAACTGGGGATATGGCAATTATGTGGTTGACAACTTGACATTGTATCCGGTCACTGCCGGCACACCCCAGCCACAATACTCTAATGTAGTGTATATGACCTGGCAAATTGATGCGAGTCAATCAGCTGTCACATGAGTAAGTCGTCTTTGAAATTTAATAATTCTAGGCATGTATGCTATTTATTTAATTATTAGTGGAAAAAATATCATCCCTACCATAAGTACCATTAAAGTGCCCTTTGGAAATTTGAGCCGCAAATGCCCATGCAACCCTGCATAAACCCTGCATAATATCTCTGTTTGTCAGAAGCATTATCTCAATGAAACACAGCCCATATTATTTTCAGGCCTTGTTGTGACTATCAAAAATGTAGCCTTTATATACACTTTGATGCAATTAATAGTCTAGACAGAAACTTTGGCCATTCGGGTGAAAATGCCTGAGGTAAAGGCTAGCACAAGATCGCCCCCCTCATTGTCAATCTCAAGGGTGTGTGTGTGGGCAGAACCCCAGAGGGCACATTTTGGATAGTTTGCACTCTATAATAATACTGATAGCACACAGATGTTTAACCATAATCTGCCCTATATGAACTCCACATAACCCGACCCCAGGAGGGAGCAGCCAATCTCATCATCACCAGAGAAACCTCTGAAAAATCCATCAAGAGAAAATACTTAGGCTATGTTCCTAGAACATGATTCTCAACCTCATTAATGTCAAGGACCTCCAGTTTGGAGGTGTCAGTGTTGGGTGGAAACCTTGTATGTCAAAAACCCTTTACTTTTCAGGAAAATAACCTTGTAGCTATTATTATTATTTAGGCTCTGGTTGGTACTCATTGGTTCACTAGTTATTACTTACTGACAGACATTCACTTTCACCTTCAAATCATTTTGAAAATAGCAAAAACATCTATCAGCTCAGCTCTCAGCTTGTAGATCGGCTATTCTATTCTACTACGAAGTAGGCCATTCATTTATAGAAAGAAAAAATGTTTAAAATATGGAAATCGAAGGCCTTTGCCTGACAGCAATGACGTGCATTAGGCCACGTACCCAATTTGAAAAGATTTTTAAATTTTTTAAAAAAATTATCACTGGGACCCCAATCTGTAAAATTCCCCTTTAACAATATAGAAACAAAAGGACTGCTGTGGATCCATTTGGTTTTATTTGTATTGTACACTTATTAGAGTTACAGAGTTACGGGTCCATTTTGGTTCCAAACTGTTAATCATTTAGCCAAGTGCTCTATAGAACTGATTCGGACAGCTGCTTTTTATATCTCACTCATTGTTTAGGAGGTACATTACTAATCACAAATATATAAATGGTTTGGGGGAGTTACCAAGAGGACTGCTGTCATTTCAGTGGCTGTGTGAAGCAGACATCTGTAGAGCTAGAGCTAGAACCTCCATCAGTAGCCTATATTTTACTGGGCTGCCTGGTGGAAATTAGTTGAACTAGATGAGAAAGGTTTTCCAGCTATTGACTCCCCAGAGAGAGTCTCTCATGAGAGTCTCTCATCAACTGTAAGTTGATAGAAGGTGTTACAAGAAAAAAACACAAGACACAAGAGTGGTAGCATATATAGAGTAGTGTGGTTAAAGACAAAGGGCCCTACCTTGTGTCAAGGGTACTTTATCTGTATTTTGGGGATTTCACATAGGCATGCCTCCGTAAAATTTGCTATCTTGTGCCACAGTCTAAATCCTATAAACCTCCGCTACCCGTTACATTATGATAGGTGCAGGTTTGGGCGTTACAATAATTACACCAATGACCGTGCCACATGCCATTGCCTTTAAGATATTCATTATGCATTATGCCCAATAATATCTATGGCCCATGGAAGAGCAACGCGTGCTGCCTTGGAATACATTTCTATTTGATACGGAGGGTTGTTTTGTGTGTCCAGTATCTGACATCTGACTGTCATCCACTCTGTGACCAACGCAGTCTCACGTTTGCTGCTGAGGCGAAATAACACCCATCTAGCCTTTAATTGCCTGTCAATAAAACCACATTTGGTTGACACAAGTATCAGCTTGTGTTACTGATTATGGGGAATTTTACATTATAGTAATCCATTAAATATTTGCTGCGCAAAGGGGTGATGCAACTATGCGAATTGCACACAATGCACCTTGGCACAAATGTTGTAGGACCTTTAAGCTTCTGCGCAAGCACAGCACCACACGCACGCACACATACACACACAAAACACTTAGAAAAAAACTATATGTCCCAATATAATGGCCACCCATTAAAAGTCCATCTGTATGTTATTGTCATTTAATAATAATGCGTTATTCCCTGTCCATTACTCTAGAATTATGCTGTGCGTTATGTGTGCGATAATATAGTATAATAATGAAGACGGATAGAACATCCTCACAAGCCAAGTGCATAGGGATGAGGGTAATTAGTGTGCGAGCAGGTGAACATGGTGTTTGGGCTCATTTAACTGCAAACGGTGATCATTATTGCTGGAATAAAGTTCCCTTGTGGATGACATGTTGATCATAAAAATGGGTGCTCTTCATCTGAGTGGTGAGGTTCAGTGTTGCCAGGTTTGGCTTGTTTCTAGTGTAATTGCTTATTTGGGCTTGATTCCCAATGTTTTCAAACCAATGGACCCCCAGATGATTTTGTATTTGAGTGTCATTGGCATAACAGTGACAGCCTATAGCTTGTGAGCAGAGATAACCAGGAGATTTAGTGTACTAATACACATTGACATTACACAACATCAGCACAACTACACATCAACACAATTCCATTACATCAGTGCATGCGCGCACACGCACGCACGCACACACACACAATTCCCATTGACAATGAATGGAGGCAATAGTGTCTATTTTATGTCATGATGATGTACGATGCTAGAGAGCCCCTCACTTCACACGGGTGAGATTTTCAATATTTAATATCATATTGTTTATGTCCCTCAAACGTTTTTCTAATGGTTTGAGCCTAAATCACCAAGTCATTTCTGTTTGGCTTCAAAAGTAGTTTCAGCTGCAGCACCACAATGTCCTGAGGTGGTGGGGGCGCTGATATGCAAATTATTTAATATTTGAGTCATTATAATAGAGCGCCGCAGTCCCGCCCCCTTTCATGACGATGCCTGTTCCAGAAGTGAATTCCTCATTCTTTTTCCTTTCTCCTTTAGGCTTTTCAGAAAGTATTTATATAAAGACGATTACGCCGCGGACAAAGCCAACTCCGGTCGTGACAAATCACAATATTTTGGGGCAATCAAATATTTTTGAAGTAGAAAAACTAAACAAAAAGTGTTGTATCCTGTCATTTTTTTTCTTCTTACTAATTATTTGATCGGCCCAAAATATTGTGTTTGTTGTCATGATTTGTAATCGTCTTTATATAAATACTTTTTGAAAAGTCTATGAGGAAAATGAACAGGGAATTCACTTCTGGAACAGGAGTGGGGGGGGGGCGGGACTGCGGCGCTAGATAAGCCCAGGCTTGTTTCCATTCCATGCCAGCTTGGAAAATCAACAATGGCGTACATTGTAAACAAAGTGGAAATGCAAATGTGGAACTGAAGACTGAAGAGGGGGAGGAATTATACAAAGTAGGGTGATACTGATGACATCACGCATATGACTAGCCTGGCCCATCCAGCCTGCTTTCTGGTCTAGAGGGGTGGGCACGCATGGAGCAAGCGCTGGAGAATTGCTTCACTGATCGCTCGCCTTGGTTCACAGATTGCTTGCTCGCTCGCCTGCGGGTACAGACTAGAGGCTACGCATATGACCAAAACTGTTGAGCTGTTCCTGAGAACAATTTCCATAAAGGTGCTACTGTATATTATGAGAAGGCATGATTGTAAAAAATTCCGCATTTGTGGAGAATGGAGATAGAAAAAACATAGGGGAGTGCAAAAAACACACAAACATTTTCACATGAGTGAAACGGCCGGGATGATTTGCTTATTTTTCAATCACAGTTTGAAGAGATCTAAAATCCCTCTATGGGGATTAGGTAAGGTAAGGTCATTTTATTTATAAAGCGCCTTTCAAAACAATCGTTACAAGGTGCTGTACAATAAAACAAGAACACACAATCAACATTAAAAACAGAAATAACAATAAGAAACAAAGCAAAAAGGCAAAACATAGAAATAAATAAATACAATCAAAAACAGGAGAACATAAGACTCAACAGAACATAGAGCAAATCACTATAGCAAACCAAAGTGTTTACGATATAGATGTGTTTTTAACAGCTTTTTAAAAGTATCTAAATGACTCTGCATTTTTTCAAATTAATAGGTAAGTCATTCCACAAAGTAGGAGCAATAAAAGAGAAGGCTCGATCACCTTTTGTTCTCAGCTTGGTAGCAGGAATAATAAGAAGGCCTTTGTCCGACGACTTATAATGCAAGTATAATGCAACTAAAAAAGTACATGAACCCCCCTAGTAGTCAGTTGTATGTTCAGACACACGGAAACCAACTACTGTGGCCAGATGTAATTTACTCGGGTGTATAGGACAATAAATTTGTGTAATAAAAATACATATTTAGCCCCATGTTCAAATGCCCCACCCCCTGTCAAAATTAGCTAAAATCGCTGAATTGAAAGAAAGCAGCAAATGAAAACCTTATTTTACTTAATCTTAATCTTTAGCTTTCTCTGATAACAACCTAAAACATGAACATTGGTTGAAAAAAAAAACATGAAAGATGTCATTCCACCAGGCAAACCAATTCACTCACTCAAGATGTTTCACACATTATAGGCTCGACTTAACTATATATTTTGTTCAAATACTGTACAAATAATATTTATGTATTTAATAATGCAAGATGTAATATGAACAGGAAGGTCTGGAATGTCAGTTGTGTTCAATGTATTTTGTTAAATGTGTCTTAAATATAATCCCATATGGGATGGGCCAAAGTGGCATGACACAAAAATAAATCTTTCATTTATTCATTCATTCATTCATTCGTATAGCTAATACATAGGCTATATGCAAAATGGAGTCACCCCCGTTGGTTGCAGAAATATTAAGCCAAAACCAATATCCAGTTATCCACACTCTGAGAAAGAAAACTGAATTGCGGAGAAGGTAATGTGTAATTTGCATTGTATTTTTACTTGGCATGTTTCAGCACAAGTAGTTCACAGGATCGTTTATAATGCAGATACAGATACCTGCCATCTGTTCTAATTTAACTGCATGCCATTGACATGGTTTGTGCCAAAACTTGTGATGTGCATCAAATAGAAATTTTATGCAAATGACATGATCCTATTCCGTTCAGTTGGGCTGCTGAAGTAGTCCTACTAGTAGCGGGTAACTAAATTATAGCTTTCGCACGGTCTGTACACAGCTTTGGTTCCAAACCACATATCTCAAAAAGTACTTTCTGGATTGCCATAGAAATATATTGTAACAGCACCTTCATGAACCCCAGATAGTGCCCCCTACCGATACTGGTGAGTGGTGACCCAATGGCTTTTCCTCTAGTCCCACACGCCAAAATATAAATTATGCACACAAGATATCTCGTGATCTAATTCCAGACAGTTCCCACTTTCCAGGAGGAACCCTAGTGAATCTGCATGGCCACCCCATGGGTTTTCCTCTAGCTCCACCCTTCAGACTTTCTAGTTGGGTGTTTGACGAACTGAACATCTATACTATGGCCGGTTCGAGACCAGTTGTACCTGCGGCAGCCAACCAGGGCCATCAACCAGTGGAAGACAGCACCTATACATCAACCAGCCAGTGGCGGCACCAGCAGAGCCATCTAATAGAAGAGTTGCGACATTGAGGGGTCAGAAACTGAGCGCTCGAGCTCTGGTGCTGGGCACCAGCAAAGGAGACCAGCCCTTTAACCATCTCCGAGGACGACATACCTTCAAATGAGTCAACGTGCCATCAAACGAGGCAACATCCAGAAGGTGGTGGGACCTGCATGGCATTCCACGCCAGATCCTAAAAGCATATACACAGACCAGCTGGCAGGAGTATTTGCTGACATCTTCAAGAGATGAGGTCAACTCACTGGTGAGAACGACCTTTTAAAGTTCTCATATATTGGGGACAAAATGTTGGCTTAGACAATTTGAGAACCTGTTCAGCCGAGAAAGAAAAGGTCGAATTTGAGGGAAGCTGCTTTCACTTGCAGGTTAATTGGCATTCACTGATGAACCATGGCTGGCAAAGATTTACTTACTTGCGAAGTTGTTGCCCCACTGAGCTGTCCCAATATGTACAGACACATTTGTGTCCACAGATACACACTACACATCCCCAGACCACCTCTGAATGTGGCCTGCACATATAGGACTTGAGGACAAATTGAGTGCATTCACTAAAGGAATACTATTGTGATTTTCAACATATATCGGTTGTATATAATGGTCCATTTGCAGTGTTTCTGAAACAATGCACCAAGTTTATTTACAGCAGGCCTCATTGACTAGATTTAGAACATGCATTTAACATGCATCTCAATGGGTGACATGCACAGCTTGCCAGTCCATGGTCTGGCACCATTTTCACCACGTGGGTGAAAATGGGTTAAAACATTGTGTGATAAAAAAAATTGTATAATCTATTGTTCACATTTATTTATTCATTTATTGGGCCTTGCAGTAGTGGCTGTAGTGTAGCGGCATACCTCAGTATATTAGACGAATCGTTCATTTTATGATAAAAGCGCCAAAATTGGCAGAGGTGTTGATAAAATTATTGCGAACAAAACTGGATATTGGGCCATGCCAAATTCTCATCCTGGTGGGCGTGGCAGCCATTTCAAAATGGCCACTTGGCCACTTGGCCATTTGGTCAAATCTCCCTAAAACACCCTCTAGCAGCTACAATATTTGCTTTAGAAGGCTAAAATGTTGCATGACGGTAAAGTGCTTTCATACCAATTCGCTAAAAGGGGTGGGGCAAATGCAATGGGAGTGGCCTATAATAAAAAGGTGCATAACTTCCAAGTAGACATACAGATTTCTATATTTTCTTTTTTGGAAAGGTTGGTTATGAGTCATGACCCAAATACCAGCTGAGTGATCTGGTCATCTTCCAAAAAGATGGTGTGGCTGTGGGAGTGGCTTATTGGGCAGCATATCTCTACATTAAAATGAAGGAGCGCTCAGAAGACACCCGAACTTGACTATCTAGAGGAAGCATAAGTCATAAAAAGGTTTCCGTAGGTGAACTTGCGGAAGGATCATTACAGTCAGTCAGAGCACCCTCGTGCAGGGGTCCAAAGACCACGATCTGCTCGCCACGGCCCCACGTGGGGCCGTG